>CAUYQV010154801.1:0-67459 GCA_963574575.1 Galagoides demidoff | reverse complement strand
CTTTCTTTCTTTCTTTCTTTTTTCTTTTGAGACAGAGTCTCATTACATTGCCATTGGTAGAGTGCTGTGGTGTCACAGCTCACAGCTACCTCAAATTCTTGGGCTTATGAGATTTTCTTGTCTCAGCCTCCCAAGTAGCTGGGACTACAAGTGCCTGCCACAACCTCCGGCTATTTTTTGGTTGCAGTTGTCGTTGTTTGTCAGGCCCATTCTGAATTCGACTGTCCTGGTGTATGTGGCTGGCACCCTAGCCACTAAGCTATAGGTGCCCAGCCCATGGGTCTTCATTTTCTTATGAAGTTACCTGTCATATAAAACTCACATTACATAATTTCATATGATTCCTTTCTTAACCTGTTTGTTACAGAGCCCCATTCAAGAATCTAACAGGGTAAAAGAAAAACAATTTTTTTTTTTCCACCTCAGCAGTTTCTGGCAGCGATGATGAAATGCCATTGATCAGAACACCTTGTTTGCTCTGGAGGCTGAAGTTGAAATTCGAGATCTCTGAGGAAGACAGCTAAAGGTAAAAACATTCTTACCAAAGTCAGCCTCCTGGACTTCTGTCTGCAGAATGCAATCAGATGAGGATGGTAAAAGTCACTTTGTCTTTTCTCTTTCCAAATTTGCCTTAGCAGATGTAAAACATTTGAAAGAGTTAGTTATTTGAACTGTGGTTCTTTTACATTTGGTTCGGGGTACCCACAGTTTAATGATACTTCCCCTTCCAGGAACAGCTATTGATTTCTTATTTGTCTCATTTTGTGTCTTGAAAGCTCACCTTTTAACAGTTTGGTTTCCTGCTGCCAGAGGGAGGGTTTGTCATGCCTGCATCTGCAGGCAGCCTTCCGACAGACAGACGTGGGCTGTGGGCTGTGTGTCATTTGCCAATGACGTTTTAACAACTGTTCTCAGGGCATTTTGCCTAAATCTTTCTTTCTGCATAGAGTGCCCTTGACATAATTAACTCTTTTTTACAAAAGGACTTCGACTTACATTTTAAAAGGCATCAAGTGAATTAGGCATCAAATGTTTGCCTAATTCATAGAGACTGCACCTAATCAGAGCGGGATGTATCTATCCCTTTACCATCAGGCCTCACCAGAAGACTCAGAGACTTTACGAAGAGCAGGATTTCACCAGTTTAACATGGCTATTTCAGTAGACATCATGTTGCTGCCATTCCTGATCAGCACCAGCATCTGCTGACAAAGGTCCTCTTCAAATCAAGGTTTCTTCCCTGCCCAAATCAAAGACATTTCCTTGCAAGACATTGAAGATAGTCCAGTTATCCCAGAACACTCATAACCCTCCTTGAACTGGTTTGTTAACCCCTTTTCCTATCCCTTTTTCTCTTCATGGTAAATATTATTCTGTTTGATGTAAACAGTTTAACATGTAACATTCATATATTGACTAAGTAAACAACTATATGTGCTTTACAATACTGACGAACTTGTATATTAAGTGGAGTCTGTATGCCTGCAGTGTTGACTACCAAGTAAATGGATGGTGCAAAGGGGAATCACCTCCTTGAAAACTCCACATAGCTCACAGCTAATGTGATTAAATATACATCAGTAGGATTTAACCTTGAAAAAAGGCAACAATAGGTGTAGACCTGGTTATGTCTGACCTTGCACCACACAGGACACTTTACTTCCGTCATTTTTGTGGGAGCTTTGAGTCCCAAGGGCTACTTCTTTTTGTACTGTCCTTGGCAATGCTTCCTGTATCTGTAGGTAAAACATTTTTTAAAAGGGCTTGCTGATTTTTAAGTCATAAAAGGCTTGCTGGTTTTGGTTTGGAATCACAATTGAAGTAGGTATACCTTTGAAGATTTAGATTTTCACTTTATACTTGTATATTTGTATGCTGTTCTTTTGTTAATCTGTCTTGTTACACAGCACCAGCCAAAACCTAGAACACCAAAAAGAAAAGATCTCTGTCCTTCCCTTTAAATTTATGCCAGTAAGTCTCATGCTTTGATTTCTACTGGCCGTGGTTCTCATTACGGTACGAAAAACAAAATAGAATATCTAAAAACTAAAACTAGAATTTTTGTTTTGCCAGCTTAAAAAATTCAATAGTGTTCAAACTTCCCATTAAAATACAACTAAAGATAAAAAAAAAATGCAATGTCCTTTGTTACTGGACCTTTAAGAGCAGTCAGTATAACTACGAAGACAGATGATGATATCTGTTATATGATAGGTGAATTTGCTTTGGGGCAAGCGGTAAGATTAGGGAGCTGAACCTGAGACAGATGTTTCAATATTAGAACCTGCTTGATTAAAAAGTACTACTTTTAGTAGTTTCACTTTAAGAATATAACCCATTTGTAAAACATATTTTCCAGGTTATTCTTGTATTTGTCCCTGAGTTATTTACTATTCTGTCAATCTACATGTTCTTTGATATGAGAATTGGAACTGTTTTCATGAGTTTTAGCTACATATTCACAAATAATCCCGACATATATACTCAGGTGAGATTCTCAAAGTCAGTAATAAGGTATCCAACTATCCAAAATTAACATCAACTCTTCTGTGCAAATGCCATTCTATGTGATTTAAGACCATGTAATTAATGCATTAATTTACATGCAGATAACCATCTAAATGGCAGAGCCTTTTTATGCAACTCAGTCCAGTAGGCTCTCAAATCAGAAGACACATATGGTTCCAAATGCATATTAAGCACCACAAAGGGAGAATCCCTTATAATGAGACACAGTGAAACTATTTGAGAAACATTTGGACTCTCTTGAAAATATATCCTCCACTGTGTACTCTTTTGATACTTGAACAGAAGACAGAGTTAAAATACTAATTTATATTTAAAGTCATCAGAATTTTATTTGTTCATGGTAGTGATTTATAAACTAGTTCAGATACAACTATTAAAAAACATTTTTAAAGTTAGAAAAATACTTATAAGTATATATTGATGACAAATACCATAGTAATGATCGCTTCTTCCATTTCTGTGCTTCCATTTCTACAGGAGCTTCGTCCATAATTTGTTAAGTTCAATGTCTGCCAGTTTTACAATCAGTTCTAAATACACCTGGCATTAAATTAGGCCCAGGATGTATCTGGCCTAGATGAAGCATTTGGATAATCACTGGTGTTCTTCTAACTTTGGAGAAAAATAGATAAATTTCATTCTGAGCTATCATTGCCTTATAAATTAAATTTCTAATTATACTATTGCTTAAATTGTCAATAATTTGGACTATGGTGAAAGATAGAGCAAAAATAAATTATTATATTTCTTTAATATGGCAGAAAAATAGCAGTTGTTCATTCAATTTATCTTATGATTAACTATTCTTAACATATTATACACTTTTGGTATTGTTAGAGTCATCCAATAAAACTGTATTTAAGATTTTGAATTATGAATACTTTTCAACATGAAATTTCGTGTATCTAAAAATTAGGAGGGGGAAAAAGTGCAAAAAGCAATATAGGATATAGCATTACGTATAGTATATTCAATACAACTTAGGTCAGCAAAGATTGAAATATCCAGAAAAAGCAGAAAATAAAATATTAATATTGCAGAATGTATTCTAACTTAATTCAACAAGAAGTATTTGTAAGCAAAACAGAAAGTAGTTCTTCATGTTGTAAAAACTATTTTGATAAGGATCAAAGTAGTAGAATGTATGAAACGTAAAAAATTGTAATTTTAGAAAGAGATAGCATCAGGATGGGGGTCGTGTAATCATGGCAGGGGAGGGGCAAGTTGAAGTGTTAAGTATGGTGGTCAGTGGGAACCTCCTTGACAAAGTAACACTATCTCAAAGGCTTTCAAGAAAGCAGACCAAAGTTCCCTAAGTTCCTTCAGCCTTGAGGCTTTCTAACCTGCCTCTCTGCGTCTACAGTTGTCACCCTACAGCTATTTATATGCGTCAGCCAAGGCAAACACATTTGATTTTTGATTGGCACTTTATAAACATTTCGTGGTATGAATGATGTAGACAAAATGATGACTAACTTCACTGCGTGAGCCTATTTTCCTCTTGTAAAATGTGACGCTCTGCACAGATGGTGGTAAAGTATTTTCTTCAGGGAACATTTATCATATCCATTTTGATCTGATTGAGATTTGTGGCTTATTTGGTAGGAAGAACAATCTACTGACATTGTAATTGTGTTCCTCATAAAAATGTGTCCAATTAATTTCGGTAATTTTGATATTTCTTTATTTCTCCCATGACATATCTAATTTTATGTAGGTTTACAATTTTCCTGGTCTAAAGTTAATTCAAACTCATATGAATGATTAAAAAAAACACAAATATAGTCTACCAAGGGGGAGAGGAGAAGGGGGGGTGATTGGTGGGGAGAGGGAGGGCATCTGGTGAGGTCTCACCTAATGTGCACAGTGCAAGCTTGTATTTTAAGTTAAAAGTAATTCTATATGTCTTACCACAAAAAATAAATGAAGTGATGGTTAAGGTAGTCAGTTTTATTTAAGTTTTCCACATTGCTTATCAAATCATCACATTGTACTGTAAATGTACACAGTTAAGATTTTAATTAGACAAATTTTAAAACCCCATATTTTTAGTAACTTTGGTGTCCTATGTATGTGCAGTTAAACATTCTTTTCAAGCATTTCGAAAGCTGTTTATTTGTACTTTCTATCTTTTATCCTTGAACTTACTTGCCAAATATGTCTATTTCATTTTTATTTTCTAGAGCCTGCTTTTAATTTCAGTTTGTAACAAATTATATTCCTTTATTGTTTGGTTTTTAATGGTATTAATTCATTAGTTAATATTTACTTTGCTTTACTTTTTTTTTTTATTTTGAAGCTTGGTACATAGCTTTTTTATTTTTTATATAATAATGAGTTTATAAATTTTTAAGGAGCCACAGATGGTGTGTGGCATTCCACTTTATATTTTGTGATGCTTTTTATATTTAATTCTAATCTGTCTTATCATGATGTTAATGATGCTATGGAGTGAAATATTTGTGGCAAAATTGGCTATCTGTTGATTCTTAAATTTTCTGTGGCGTAACATTAGACCTACAATGTGTAATTAGGAAAAGACTTTGTATTTTATATGAAAATGCACTATCATATAATACATTAGAAGTCTTTCCACACTTGGTTAAAATAATTAGTATTTTTATACCATGCATCTCATAGCATAAGTACAAAATATAATTAATACATTATGTGTACATATGTGGTCATTTTGGCTTGGTGCCTGTAGCTTAGGTGGCCAGGGTGCCAGTCACATACACCAGAGCTGGCAGGATTGAATCCAGCCTAGGCCAAGAAATAGCTTGGCATTGTGGTGGGTGCCTGTAGCCCCAGCTACTTGGGAGGCTGAGGCAGGAGAATCACTTGGGCCCAGGAATTTGAGGTTACTGTGAGCTGTAATGCCCCAGCACTCTACCCAGGGTGACAGCTTGAGACTCTGTCTCAAAAAAAAAAAAAAAAATATATATATATATATATATATATGATCATTTTATCACAATTACTTTATATTAGAGGTCAAATGTATTCATTTCCACATTTATTACAGACAGAATGTTCCTTATTAGTTATTTGATAAAAAAAAATGAATTGGACTGTTTTTCAATTTTCTTCAAATGTAAAATTTGTTAATTTACTACTACATGTAGACATTTCTTAAATATGCACTAAAAGCATTCTATCAATTCACTTTCAACAAAACTTCTCAAAAGAACTTAAGACAAATTGTTCTGTTAATTGGAATTGCTATACAGTGTCCATAACTTTTTCCAGTCTCTGCTTTTCTGTAAAATCTTTTTAAGTAAATTCTCTTACACTTCCTATTTGCACTTACCCAATTTCAAGTTATATAATTCTGTTACTGCCGTTCATTCATCAAACTTATCTATGTTACTAGGATTGTGGCTTGAGAGGCGATGTTTCAGTGTTTGTTCATGGGCTATATTCCAGGACTTCTTTCTGGTGAGTCTAAGTATAGTTGAAATGAGCTGGGGAGAGAGAAAAGCAATTTCTAAACCAAGTATATATGTATATAAAAGGCATTCCTCATTGCATATCCAGATACATTTTTAAAATAATCCCCTCAAAGGAAAGAGGTACAAGGAAGGGTACATGTCAAATCTACTAAGCACAGAGTATAAATGCCTAAACACAATAATTAAGAAAGTGCAGTGAAGGCTATGTTAACCAGTTTGATGAAAGTATTTCAAATCGTATATAAAACCAACACATTGTACCCCATAAGTGCATTAATGTACACGGTTATGGTTTAATTAAGAAAAACTGTAAAAAAAAAAAAAAGAAGAAATTAGTGGGACCACACCTATGGTGCATCTTACAAGGGTACATGTGAAATTTACTAGGTGTAGAATATAAATGTCTTAACACAATAACTAAGAAAATGCCATGAAGGCTGTGTTGACCAGTTTGATGGAAGCATTTCAAATTGTATGTAAAACAAGCACATTATACCCCATTATTGCATTAATGTACACAGCTATGATTTAATAAAAAAAGTAAAAAAAAATTTTTAGCAATATTTCTTCATCTATGCATCACTTTCTTAGAAAATGCTATTTAATCTATGTCTTCACTAATTTCTTTCTACCTTATTCAAATATAATAAAAGAAATAGGCTATATCATTGAACACAATATTAAGAGGAGACTTAAAGATAAATATTATTCATTAATAATGTGGATCCATAATTGAAGTTTTAAAACATGTCTTACCCACACTTAAGGAAAGAGAGAAGTCTATTTGCTAAAATCCCATAGTCCTTTCAGCAAGTGATTCATGATGAAAAAAAACAGGGTAAAAAGTTTATAGAACCTTAATTACAAAATTTTAAAAATTAAAAAAATCAAATACAAAAATTGACACTAGGAACATAGCATCGCACATACATAAAAAATTTTGTGTTTTATGAAAATTAAGTATATGATTTAAAAAAATACTGACTTCTCAATGACATTCCAAGGAAGAATATATAAACATTTTAGAAATAACTTGCATGAGATAATTAACATGTATATCAAGAACAGCTATTAGAATTAGAAACTTATAAAAGTTGATAAAGAAATATAAAAATATATATATTTTTTATTTTCATTGGTTCCTATTTAATAGTGTACTTTTAGCAGATGCAATTCTTGCAAAGATTTCATATTGGGAAGTTACTTTTATTTCAGGCAATATAAAATATATATGATGAATTTGAAAAAAGATTTATTCAATGGATCATGGCATTTCACAGACTCTAAAGGCAAATTTGCATAGAGGTCTACTTCTGGAAGGATGGGAGCTAGACAGGTCTAGAAATCTAGAACACTTGCATGATTGAAAGGTTTCCACCCAATGTCTTCCTAAGGTGAAGCAAGTGCAAGTTTTTCCAATCCTAGTATTACTCGTATCATTCAGATATCAGAATTATTTGACAGGCTTAGTTTGGTCATATTCCATTTCCCATTCTTGGCCCAGCAGAAAAAAATTACTTGAATGGCAATCTCAGACTACTTGCTATGGGCAGAGCATTTCCCAGAGAGAAAGAGTGGGTTAGTAGGAAAGTATGAAAATGTCTGATATTCTTGATATATTGCGGTATAAAATTCAGTAATATGAACTTGCACAATGATTTGAAATTAGAATATGTTAAATTTAAATGCTTAAAGGTCATACAGTAATTTAAGACAAAGTGAATCATGTATTTTAAAAGTATTTCTGACTCTATTTCTAAATGTATGATTTCAGTCAGGAAAATTGTTACTTTTCCCCCACTCACATAAGCACCTTATATAAAAGCAATTTTATAAATGTCATTATAATAATCTTTTTTACACAGCTGTATATTTTAAAGTCAGAAGATTGTCATTCTAAACTCTGCCAAATCTATGATATCTTTATCATATTTAACCTGTTGCATTAGTAACATGACTGAAAAAATGAACATGTGGAAAGCACATCTGTCTTTGGAGTGACTTGAAAATGAGTTTTTAAGAGGCTGCCTGTGGCTCAAAAGGGTAGGGTGCTGGCCCCATATGCCACAGATGGTGGGTTCAAATCCCGTGCTGGCCAAAAAAAAGAAAATGAGTTTTTCAGTGTCATTTTATTCATCACATGCAAGATAAGTGATGTTTGTTACTGAATATTTCTCTGAAGATTTCCCATAAACTTACCACATTCAAAGTTTTTGTTAATTCATATGCAGATTCTCATCATGTGGTTAAAATCTGTCAGTGAAAATGTATGTTAGGATCTATGGAGATAAGTAGTTTACCTAAGTAAACTACCATCAAGCGCAAGTATTCTGATTTTGTTTCATGATATCAAATAATAAAACTTTCAATTTACTAAAATACTTGACAATGTATTTTAAATTTTAAAAAAATCATATTGTCTATGAAGCGTCAATTTTGAACGCATATATAAACCTTCTCTTTAAACCTCAGACAGCATATACAATAGTGGAAAATGGAAACCTACTTATACATATCCCTGAAGTGTTTCTATGAAACAGTAATTGTCTCTTCATTTATATTTGAATATTTTTAAACCTATGTGACGTAGATTAGAGACTAAATTTACTTATCTTTTATTAAGTATCTTTATAAATGCAGGTATTGTTTTCTATTATATTATCCAAACATTTAGCTTTCTAAAAAGGAAAAGCCATAAATATAAACAAAAAATAATAATCCACTTAGGGATGTAGCATTCTAAGTATATTCCAAGAAACAAAATGAGGGGAAAAAGTTCTTTAAAATTAAAAACAAAATTCTAAAACAAATATTCAGTACAAGTTTATTATAAGGATTTTAAAGGAGTTGTATACCATTTATTTATCTTTTCTGTAAATTATACAGAGTGAACATCATATTATTGTATTCTAATTTAATAAAGACATTGTAGGATGATATTAAACTGATAGAGTTTAATATGTATTTAACTCTTTGGTAACTTGACTTATATGAAGATGATAATTTGCCTAAATTAGAGGCATCATATGGTCATTTACTTTTTTCTGTTATTTATAATAATCTATAAGAAGTCATCACAAGCAGTTCAGATAGCCTTTTACTGTGTTCCTAAAATATCTTTGAACTGTTTTCAGTCCTAGTAGTCAATG
Source organism: Galagoides demidoff (assembly GCA_963574575.1). Classification (NCBI taxonomy): domain Eukaryota; kingdom Metazoa; phylum Chordata; class Mammalia; order Primates; family Galagidae; genus Galagoides; species Galagoides demidoff. Next base: position 58,329 of record CAUYQV010154801.1, on the reverse strand, counting down.
GTTCATAAGAACTATACTAGAATGACTTTTCAAGTCATATGACACCGTTGTACTCCATTGTTTTTAAACTTCAAGTATAGCAATGATACAAGATTCAAATTAATAAATATTTCCAAGTTAACCCCAGCAAGACTTATTTTTTTGCATAAATTATTTATTACTACATTTTTATTATGTATTGGCTACACAGTATGTATATATAGATTGTTCAATTTCTGTATATTTTTCCTTTTCAAAACAATTTAAAATGTTTCTCATTTCAATCAAGTTGTTAAAGTACTGTGAATTTCATTCATTTGAAAATGGACATTTCTTTAGAGAAAGCAACATTTTGGCTACTAAATTTTCTAAGGGATAACATTTTTATTATAGAAAACATAAGCAGTTCAATAAAAGTAAAACACTATCTAAAAGGAGGAATTCACTAAGTGCTAATTTATAGAAATAAAGTGGCCTTCATTTGAATACAGATAAAATAATTGTGAAATAGACTCAACTGAAGCAGAAGCAGTTATTGTGATTATTTTTTCACATCAGACACTGAAAGTTGATTCAATCACATCCTTTAATTCACTGGTCTTTTCATAGTTGGTCATGGACAAGTTCATACTTGAGCTTATTTTCTTGTTTCTTCACATTTAATATATTTGCTACTTTCGTCTTCTTCCCTGTGAGAAGTTTGTTTTGAAACATACTTTTTTTTTTGGCTTTAAAACGTTGTTTTAAATTAAATCATAGCTGTATACATTAATGCAGTCGTAGGGTACAAAGTGCTGGTTTTATATACAATTTGAAATATTTTCATCAAATTGGTTTGAAGTATACTTTTTAATTTCTGTCATTTCATGCTGAGAGAGTGTGAACTATTGTTTAGAGTATTTGCATTTTTTAAATTTGTGTAAATAGTACTGAGTATGTATCCCCAACTTCTTCATTCAGTCATAGCCAGAAGGTTTTCCAAGACACTGTACTTCTAAAATATACATTAGAGACCAATTCACAACAACATGATTTCATAACTTTTAATTTATATTGCAAATTTCTGTATATGTGTACTATTATTATTTTCTCTGTCTAGCTTTTCCCATACAAAGAAAAGACTATTTATAAAATTAAAGAAAATATACTTTTCTTGAAAAAAATCAGATACGGGTGAATATTTGTCCAAGGAGAGCCAGAAGATCTTCCATGATAGCACAATGAACAGGTCACATGCAAAGTGGAAGCTCTTCTCTACTCCAATTCATTACTACAGCAAAATATAAGAATTCATGAAAATTTTGAAGGCATGAGAATCAAAACATTTTCAGTTGGACCATGAATATTTAATGACTAATTATATTTTGTGGCAAATTAATTATATTCCAGTTTTACTTTTGTTACCATAATACATTTATAAACTATTTAGGAATGTAGCATTTAATTATTTAATGCTCATTTGGCTAAGGTTTACTAAGAATCATTAAATTTGTTTTATGTGTAACTCAGCTTCATCATTAAATCACCTGGTTTTGCATAGTAGAGTTAAGCAATAATTACACCTCACTAAAATAATTTTATTGTAAATATTTTCACCTTTTCTATAAATTGAGCTAAACATGCCTTATGGGTAAATAATTAAAAAATATTGACTTCAGTTTGGCAAAAGCTTGAAAATAAACAATATTGTTGAAATTATTTAAATGTAATGCAAAACATTACATTTCCCAAAACTAATACTTTCCTCAGAATAGGCAGGCATTCTATTTCTCATAAAATTAATTCAGGGTAAAATATATTTTTAAAATATCATAATTGCCTCAGGATATTTATTTATCTTCACAGATGGTTAGTTTGCATCTTTTATCAGTGCCTTGTAGACCTCTATAATGAATTATAAGAATTGAAACTTTTCCAAATTTATTTTCCTCTTAAATTCAATTTATTAATCTATTTCATTCTATATTACCCTATTGTATTTTTTCCTTATAACAGAGTAGGAGTCTAAACAAATGCATGGGTGTATTTTTGCCCAATGTGATGTAAACTTTCTTTGGTAAATGGATTCACTCATCAACAGCATACTATGAAGACAAGTCCTAATCTTCAGATAGCTTTGACTCTTTCTTTCCCTTGCTCTCAATTTGTTGCTCTCAGTTTTATTAAATTTTGTTCAGTTTGTCCAGCGTCCCTCACTCTTTCTGGTGTGTAAAGAGTGCACTTCCTTTCTCCTCTGCCAGGAAGTATTTCTCTCCCCTCTCCACACTCCTTTTCTCTCTTGACAAGGTTTAGGTTTTGTATTAAAAACACTTTCTCTAGGATACTTTCCCTAAATTCAAAATCACACGATATCCTTTCTCTATTTGATTGTACAGTATATGGTACTAAAATACTTTCTATCTATTTTAAAATCGATGGTCATTTGCTTATTTTCCACTAAATCATAACCAATGACCATGTTGGTTTCCACATGATGGGCCCAATAGGTTCTGAATATTATCTGAAATTAATAGTAAAAATATTTCTTTTTATAATAAATACAGACATAAAATATGCAACTTTTCTTACCTACATTTCCATTTGCTTCACGGAACAGAATTCTAATAATAAATGTTTGTTGAATAAAGTAATCATCTCAACATATGCATTTGAATTTAATTCTGCTTTCACGGAGGTATTTATTCACTTTGTAAGATATACTATGTATAGATACAGTGTCTGGCACTTGGAATGAAATAATGAGTAAAAATAGTTTTGTTTCCTCTCCTTGTGTGGTTTATGATATTGGTAGGAACACAAATATCAAAGAATACTCAGGCAAATATATGAATATTTAAACTGAAGTTTGTGCAAAGAAGGATAGTGATTAGGGAATTTATAAAAAGGGATTTAAAAGGTTAAGAATTAAAGCATTCTTTCCTTGAGTGAGTACATAATGGGCTTAGAAAAATCAATAGAAGAGTGTCTTTGGAACCTAGAGTAAGGTACAAATAGGAAAAATGTGTCCTGAGTAGAATCTGACATTTGTGGGACATGTATCTGAAAGGTTGGTTTTAATATCAACTCTGTATGGTTATGTCAGAAGTCTGTGACCCATAAATTTTATGTAGAAGTGATTGGGGGTCTGGGACTTGATTATTTTAAAGCAAAGGATATAAGGGGATGAAAGATAATAATTGTCTCATGTAGATGTCTTTGAAGAGAACTGAGAGCTGACACATACAACCTAGTTTCACAGGGCAAGGACAACTGTGCTTTTCATCACCTGCATGAATATTACTGATATACTTGAGCTTCAGTGACCCAGAAAGGAATATCAACTGACCTTCTGAAGTGATGCAAATAGAGAAGAGTCAATTTGAAGAGTCAAAGCACGGTTAATGTGTTTACAGGAAGGGTAATGTAAATATCTATTGGAGGGGACTATAATAATGAGTCCTTAAAAAATTTAAAACTTCCTAAACTTGATACAAAGAGTGAATATTAAAATAGAAAACAATGTGTTTTTGAGCATTGAAGTAGTGATGAAAAGAGAACTACAAAAATTACTTTGAATAATAACTTGGAGGGAGTTATAACAGACATATAGATTATTCTGAAGAAAGGAACTGATGGAAGAAAGACAAAATATAATTAAAAAGAAAGAAGAAAATGATTTATAATTGGAAGTGAAGAGTAAGGGATGCATAAAACAGAACTAGTGGCCAAATAGCCATAAAATAACCTCCACTTAAGAGAGATGCAGAAAAAGATGAAAAACATCATCCTAAAGGCAGCATCTTTTTCCACTTATAATGGAGATTCATATAAAACTTGAGGGAACACAGTTAAAGTTATAAGGTATTGTGCTGATGGAGAACAGAGAGTTCCGTGGGTCAGTGGAAATGACTGTTGAGGGGAGTGAGGAAGTATTATTGCTCTTCTTCATATGTCAGATTTCCAAGAGGATGGAATGATATTAGAATAGGGATAGTTGGGATTCTTGGGTTCCTTTACTTGACTAATGATTACAGAAACATATGGAATTATAGCATTAGAAGATATCTCGTTGATGTTGAGACTGGTAGAGCGTGTTACTGGATCTCCCTGTGTGAGTGTGTATGTGTGTACACACGTGTATTACCTATTTTATATGCACACACATATATATACATATATAATAAATATTACTGAGTTTTTCTCTTAATAATACCCATATACACACATACACTTATATTAATATTTCTGTGTGTGTGTGTACACACACACATAAACATGCAATCAAACACACTGGAAACCCTGATACATAGACATATTACTGGATTTTCTGCAACTAATATATGAATAGATAAAATACAAATGTACAAATAGTAGTATTTACACATTTTCCATAAGGTTATGTATGTCAGTTAATTACCATTATTATTTTACTGCTAATAAATTTTATTTACATTGTCATGACCTGTCGGGCTCCTATGGCCATGGTCTCGGTTAGCTCAGGAAGGAACCAGGCCAGAGATGGATTAGAGGTACAAGCTTGTGGAAGGTGGGCTAGCCCTTACTTTCCGGGTAGCCCCACACATGCTGAGAGCACGAGCTCTTCTTCCACAAGGAACTCCTGTGGAGGAATGGTCCGAGGTCCACGCCTCAGCTGTAGATCACCTTGCTCGGATGTCATCTGGCTCTTGGTGTCTCCTACATTACATAGTTTTATCTGCATATAGTTTTTTGAATTTACTTAGAATTTAAGTGTAATGTGTCTATGATAAGAAAAAAATCACTGCATAGTATTCTTGCCCATATTTATTGGGCCATACATGGATTTCACATATTTACATGTCTACTTTTCAGAATACAAAGAGAATAATTTCAAATTCACTTTTAATTTCAACTTATTGAAATTAATTTGGTCATAAAATGCTCTCCATTCTAACTAACAAAACTTTTAGTCTCCTAAGCATATTATGTGACCTAACATACAAACATGCATGTACTTGTCACTTTTTAGCTTGTAGTTTTCTAAAGGTAAAATGTAAACTTCATAATTAATTATAAGTGTTCTTCCAAATATTTTAAGATTACATTTTATTTAAATGTAGTTTTCAGACATACCTATCATGAAGATTGTTTTAAGTACCTTCCTACTTTCCTGTGCTTTTAGCTGTAGACAAAATTACTTCTTGATCATACATGTTTCTTACTTGGGAATGTTATAACAATTCAATTTCAAATGAACGTAGTCCTAAAAAATCTCCAAATATCTTACATTCCATGCCTTTCTATTTATGAACATAAATAAAAGCATGAAACCACACAATCTGTTAAACCTCGAACTTACATTTTTCGTGTGATACATATGCTGTGTGTGTATGTGTGTGTGCACATTAGTGTACATATTACTGTGTAGGACAAAGATTATAGTCAAACATTTATTTCAGATATTACATAATTATCCACATAAAAATTAACAGATATGAGAATTGATAAATATTCACATATGATGACTGAAAGAAAGCCCATCAAAATACTAGGATCAGAAATATTTATGTAGGTTACAGTAATTTTTTCAGTGAATAAATGTACATCAAATGCAGCTTAAGCTGACAAGTCATTAGGAGCTTACTACAGATAATTACAACATCTGAATATAACATATATCAAAGCTTTGAATATTGATAGCAAAGCTTGATAGGTGTTTACTCCCTGAATGAAATACTCTGATTTATGTGTACTATAATTTCCACTCTATGCCTGGGAGATGTGGCTTCCAGAGGTCCAGATGCCATTATGGTGATTATCAAATATAGCAAAAATATTTTAAATAAATGCAAATATCCCATCCCATTTGTTCTATTTTTCTATAAACGTTGAGACTACCAAATTTTATTTTATAATACATTTAAATATATATTTTTATTAAACAGTGAAAATTAACTGAATTAGATTTTTTATTTGAATTATGACATTATTGATTATTTTTGTATTAATCTCACTCGGTTCTGATTGATTTTTAAAGGATGATAATATACTTCAGAGCCTAATTTTAGGTCACCAGTGTTCATATTGGTATAAATAAATTAATTTAATTTTCCTTTATAGCTTTGGTTTAAACCATTTTTCTCTTTGTGTATGCTCATTGGTACTATTGCATTATGCATAATTTTGAAATTGAAATATCTGGGCCATCATTAGCATATATCGTTAAAATATTTTAGTTATATTTAAACACATTAGAATTTAGCACTTAAAACTGTTAATAAATAGGATAATATGTTAACCAGTAATTGTTAGTTCTTAATATTATATGGTCTTCATGACTCATATTTATAAAGCTTATTTGGACACCATAAAGAATACAAGCAGAGCTAATATGCAGTCAAGATGATAAGTTTCCTGAAAACAGATTATATTGCTGATATCAGAATGGGACACTGAACTTTTGAGATAAAAGTAAGGGCCAATTCATCTGTAGCCATTAAATAGACAAATTCATAACACAGTATATGTTTTAATTTAAAATGACCATTCCATTCCATCTCCATTCAATAGCTCCACCACCACCCCCAATCTGATGTGGGCACACCAGTCTAAAGCCCTTGCTTTTAGAGACACAGCAAATGATTGGGAACTATTTATTCTCCTAAGTTCAGCACACATTCTTCTTGGCTATCAGTGCAAACTGAGGTTGGCTATATTTACTTTCATATATCTCTTCACCTTGAAATAGAGTTTATCTACATACATTATTGTCTTCCATATTCTACAATTGATATTTTTGACTGTTTGAACAATCTCAGCAATTTCAGTAATCATTTGTGTATGTTCAAGAATGTTTATATAATTCTTCCATTATAGATTTTTCTAATGCCATCCATAATTTTTATTTTATTCAATTATGACACTTAAATATGTCTAGAACATAAAGTACCTTATCCGTTTTGGATAACCTGGCACCTAGGAATTCGTAATAAATATAAGACCTATAAAGTAAATATCCTTTTTTGAAATAGGCATAGGAAATAATAACTTCCTGAGGCTGTACTCAAGTTATTAGAGTGTAGAACTATAATCTAGATTTCGCAAGACCGAAAAATATCTCACAAAATGTAGTTAATGTAATGACTCTTCAATGATGTTTGAGAATTACATGGGTAGATTGGGCTTCACAACAACCAACCAAAGCAACCAGAAAAGAATCATATATCTTATTTGAGAGCATTCAAGTATTTTAATACAAATGCAAGATGCATGAGATAGTCAAGAGAGAAAACTGAAATTGTTCCCAGGAGCCAAATTTCAAAGGTCCATTGGTTACAAAAATAAGCAAACACCAAAGAACCCTTCCGATCAAAAAAATAAAAGAAAGAAAGAAATACTCAACAACAAAATAGACTTGAATGCATTCTGAAAGCAATACAAATTATGTAAAAGTAAAAGTGGTATCATTGTAGAGGACAGATTGATGAAGTTACTGAAAATATTAAACCAATGTTAAACAGAGTCTTACTTATTATACGTTTAAGAAAATGCTACGATAAATTATAAGCCTGAAGTCAGTCACTGGCAGAGGAGGAACTGAAGGATAAAATGACTCAAAGGGAGAACATCTTTGGGAAACGATGAAGGTGATCAGCTCGGTTTGGGGGGGTTTGTTTTATTAGCCATATTTTAGATGCTATGGATAACCTAAGTAAATACATCACAGAAACATTTCAGTATTTTAGTGGTTCATAATTATTGTCTTTGGAATTCAGCAGCTATTGTCATCCTTCTCCTTCTCCTCCTTCTTTACTCTTCCTCACACATGGGTGAAACAAAAGGAGATGTGTTCCAGGATTTTGGATATAGTTCATGTCAATGAGATGCATACTTTGGAAAGTGACTGGAGGTCATTTTTCTTTCTGTTGCACACATGTGTAGGCGCAAGACTTCATAGGACCCATTCTTCATGGTCTCATCACTTGTTTGACAATGTATTCTGATGTCACGACTAGGAAAACTTGTATTCTTTTGTTATTGGCAGAATACAAAAGATTATAACTCAAACTTAAAAATCCATTTGGCAATAGCTTAAAACTTATACAAATGTACACACATATATGCATATATATACATTTGACTTGTGAGTCAATAATCTCAATTATAGGATTATTGCAAATGATTACTCGGTAAAAATAGAAATGACATATGTTGTCTCAGTAAAAGGAAGGAAAAAATCTATTTCAGTCTCTATTTTCTTACTCATGGTATTAAACATTAATAAATTAAAAACATAATGACATAATAAAAGCAAACATATGCAAAGAAGCAGGGGAACATAACCCATACTAAGCGTTCACGAGTCAATACTGGCTGATGATAAAACATATATATTTACTAGGAAACTAGTATTTTATTATTATTGTTATTAAATAATTTTAAATTTAGAAGTAAAGAGTACCTCTAAAGATTTACAGGTAAAGATGCAGAAAGTGGATGAAAAGAATTAAAAAGTCAGTAGAGAGAAAGGAGTCCTTTTCAAACAAAACCAAAGCCAATTCCAGAACTAAAAAGTATGAAAAATAAATTTGCAAAAATGAAAAATTGACAAAGCAAATATTTTGGCTGAAAAATAAATCATTCTAGATGACAGTGCAGACTCATAGAAAGAGATGAAGAGTAACATCAATGGTAAATGAGTGTATTAATGTAAACATTATTGTATTTTGATATTTTTCAATTTAAATAAGTGCTGATTTGTAATACAAACATAATGATATATTTCGGAGTTTAAGAAATATAAATACACTATTTAAATAAAAGAATGCAAAATATAGCAAAGCATTAAATTGGATTATATGGTGTTAAATTTCTCGTATTTTACAGAAAGTGGTAATCCAAAATAAAATTTACTCAGGACGTAGAAGTGACCTTGTCTTGCATCACTAGTTTTCATTTTGTGAATCTGGGAAATACAAGCTTTAATACTGAGACAGATACTGTCAACATAGTATTTATACAAAGCTAATCTTTGTCAATTTGGTATATAGAAAATTCTTTTTGTCTCATTTTTTTAACTGACACCCAGATTGAATAATAAAGGAAGATTTGTTAAGTGTTATACAGAGGTAAATTTTTATTAGTTTTTCTCATGGTTATGCTAATAATGCTTGAGGATTCAGATACAATTCAAATATATGGATTCTAATTGAAATGAAAATGATAAACATTTATTAGCATCATTGCATACTAGATAGACTGTAGTTTTATCAGTTATTTGGATATATTATATCACCAATGTTTAACATTAAATATAAAATTAGACTAAACTGTAAAAATATTAAGTAATGCAGTTATTTTCACAGTTGGTCAGTGGTGAAGCTGGGTTAGAAATTATGTTTATCTAACTAGCATCTTGACAATCATGCACTCTGCAATCCCCTTCCTGTAGGCCAGCACAGTAGTGCTTCACTTTGGAATGAGATCTCTGTAAGATAGAATAATTATCAATGAAAATATGTTTACAAGTTGGGCGAAAATCATGTCCAAGTTATCATTAGGTTGTATGAGCCCATGGGAGCTATGAATTAAACCTAACCCTAGGGATAAGGTCAGCGGATTTTAGGGAGTAAAGATTCCAAGAAGACAAGACAGCAGAGACCAAAATCCAGAGAAACCAGAAAATTCCAGTACTTGAAAGATTATGTAATCGCACTGACTTGGGTATGAATTCTGTTATAATTCTTATCATCCAGGTGACTTTGAGAACATTGCATAAAACTTGGCCTGCACTTTTTGCATTTATCAAGTAGATATAATAACTCACAGGGAAATGGTAAAGCCCTGTGTTTTACATGAAAGGTATTATGTTAACCCCCATCTTTAGGCTTTAGGTCTTTTATCTCCATCCACTTTGGGGTGAGTAATTAACATGGGCACATTTAGACTGTCTAAACATTAAACGTTCAATTCAACCCTTTATCCAACAACCCTGTATTGCTCTCCTATGGAGCAAGATTCTGCTAAGAGTAGTTATTACCATTACTTTTTGTATACAGAGATGATATGCTCTGTGCACCTGAAAAACAGTTTGCTTTTGGCAAACTGCAAATGAAACACCTGCTCGGAAAATACATATGGGAAAGTCTGCAACGGCTCATATACTGGCAGCACATTTTGCCTGGCAGTTTTTTTTTTAGGTGTAATGAATTGGGAAAATGTGTCTTTTGCAGAACTTAATGACTTTCCATAGCACAAGTAGATAGAAAAAATATGAGAAAACTGATCATTTTAACACCTGTGTTTGTTTAATTCTAGCCAATGCAAGAAACCAATGTGTGTTTGTGAGAAAAAAGGTAGAAACATTGGTTGAGAGAAAATAAATGGAGATATGCTTAGTTTCAAATCCCAGAACATTTGCAGCAAGTTTTGACTACGTAAAAAATCCTTCAAGGACACTGAATCCCTAAATGAATTCCAGACAATGGCCACTATTAAACATTGTCTTGAAGAATACTTTTTAGAGAATTCCCCCAAATTTTAACAGATGAGCTTCTAATCTGTGATACCTAATGAAACACTTATATGTTGATGTGTCAAGAGGTAAAAATGTGAATCTATGCGAGGAATAATGTGGTAAGAATAAATAAGTTAATTTCTGAACTAGCTTTATTTAATATATTCAAAAGTAGACAGTATTATTTTATTCTTACTAAAGATTCTTATTCTTATTAATGACTCATTGGAAAGTATGACAGTCCCCACACAAAGTTTGTGCATTAGAATCAGACATAACCTGGCTAAAGGGTGCTTACTTTTCCTAAACCTCAATCCCATCATTCTTGTAAGAGTGATTACACTCACAAGATAGTGTGTATATGTTGGTATATGTATATGTCGGTATTTCTAAGGATAGAAAAAATGTGTTTTAATGCAAAGCAATGCATATATAAGAACTTAATAATTGACAACCTTTAATTTAATGAATAAAAAAATTGGAATGATATCAAATTTGGTAATTCAAGTTGAAGTAAGAAGAATGTTAGATAGTTTTCTTAAATAACATGAAATCTGAAAACCTTATTTTCCTTCACTTTCTAGAAAACCCTATTTTCCTTTGCTTTCAAATATTCTGCTATTTATCTTTTAATGATTTGAGAAAACACTGTGCAAGGAATACAAAGTTCACATATGACATGTGTTTTCATCTCAATGAAATTATATTACTATTGAAAAGACAAGAGTTACACTCAACAAACAGTAAAATAGCAAGATAAGGTAATAAAATGCAGAGTTGTCTGAAATAGTAAATGCTGGCAATGTGAGCCAGAGGTTGGTGAAATCCACATGGTCCAGAGTCACTAGCAAGGGCTACTTTTAGTTAAAATTCAAATATTTATAATTTTTTGAGGTCTTCTCTTGGCTTCCCTTTCCTCTTTGCTTGCTGTTTCTTATAAAAATGCATTTTTTTAAAAAATAGTAAATAAATTTATAGAATACAACACAAAAATGTTGCTGATCTTTCAATGATTATATGTGATTACTGATGAAACAACTGTCAATTAAATAATAAGATGTTGTTCAGAAGGGGCTATTTTGACAGTATAATTATAACCAGAGATACAGTTATATGAGATACGGATCTCAGTGTTGACATACCTAATGAAGGGGTTATAGTGTGAAAGAGTGTGTCACTTAAGGAGAATTATACTTCCTAGAGTCACAAATGGCAGTTTTGATGAGAGAATTCCTGACTCTCAAGGACTGCTCTTGGATTGCACGTCTTCAGCATTCCTGGTGCACACTCATTAATGTAAGCAATGTATTCCATCATATGTATATACCCCCATTCACCCAAGAAGACTACAATCTCCATTTGATCCAGAATGTCATCTAAATGTCTTTCTTTCACTATTTATTTCATCTTTTAGTAAAGAAAATGTCAGTTAGGGGCTAGATCAGGTAAATAGGGAGGGTGTTCCAATACAGTTATTTGTTTACTGGCTAAAACTCACTCAAAGGTTGTGCCATGTGAGCTGGTGTGTTGTGATGCAAGATTCACGAGTTGTTGGTCAAGATCTTCAGATAAGATTTCCCTGTTTCTCTATCAAACTTCAATTTGTCTGCTAGTCAGCCTGTTATTTCTAGGTACAATTTGACATATGTTTGCAATATTTTAATCAGTTGTGCTCATTACTGGTCATCCTGAACTTCTACATCAGTGATGCTTATTTCCACCTCAGAAAAAAACATTTAATCCATTTGTATACTGCCATTATTTATTTATTTATTTATTTATTTTTGCCAGGGCTGGGTTTGAAATTGCCACCTCCAGCATATGGGGCCAGCGCCCTACCCTTTTGAGCAACAGGTGTCACCCTGTATAGTACCATTTTCTTCATGGAATTAACCCTATAAACATGTATTAATGTCCATGATATTACTTTCACTCTTGCAGAGTTTAACAAGAACTTCATAAATGTTTGCCCATTTTTCTAAGGTCCCATATTCTTATGATGTCACATAAAAGCATGCAACAACAATAGTGAACCCCACTCAGCAAGACTCTGACACTGTTTACATGAACACACTGTGAGATGTGAGACACTGATATACCAAGGTTATGAAACCTTATCGAGTTGTTTATATAGTGCTGCCAGTATATGTAAGTGCATGGTGGCAAGTTCACAATCTTAATTGCCAAATCTCATTGATGACCTTTTCTTCAACTTGATGGACAAATTTACAAAGTGTTGTAGCTAACATAATTCTTAACAATGAGAAATATGTGCTTGCCTGTAAGATTGGAATCAAGGAGAAGCCCTCTTTTGTCACTCCTATCTGATACTATACTGAAAGTCTTCACTAGGGCATTATGATAGGAAAAGTAAATTGATAGGAATGATTGATTTCTTAAATAACATGCAAAAGAATAAAGGAGACTTTATATGTGGATGATATTATTGTTTTAGAGAGAACATAAAAAAGAGTTGGAGAAAAAACTGAAATTGAGAACCATGTATGCAGAACAAAAAATTAATACAAAAATTATTTGCTTTTTTATCAGCAATGAGCTCTTAGAATTTTAAATTAAACAAATAAATAGAATACAGAAATAAAAACTTAGGTACAAATCTAATAAAATAAGTCCATGATATATATGCTGAAAACTATAAAACTATGCTGAATTAAATTAAAAATATAAATTAAATGGAAATATTTCAATTTCATGGATTAGATGATTCAATATTATTAGCATATCATTTCTTCTCAAATTTAATCTGTAGATTGAACCCAATTCCAATAAAAATAGGAGCAAGCTTTTGTGTAGTTATTGGCAAATTAACTCTAAGATTTCTATGAAATAGCAAAACACCTGGGATAATTAATCATCAAAGAAGAACAAAGAATGAAGGCAGGTACTACTCAACTTTGTGATGTATCATAAAGCTACGGCAATCAGTATAACACAATGTTGGTGAAAGATTAGACTCAGACATAAATGAAATAAATTAGAAAATCTAAAAATAGACCCCCACAGTGTTGTGAGATCACCTTGGCAAATGTGCAAAAACAATTCTATGAGGACAGGATAGTCTTTCAACAAAAGCAGTAAAAGAACTAGAAATTATTTTACAAAATAGTGAACCTTGATCCAGATAAAAGAACTTCAGGTATTAACTCAAAAGGATCAGTGACCTAAATGGAAATAATAAAACATGAAAATGTCCAATAGAAACACAGCAGAATAAACCATGACCTTGTTTTTGAGGGTGACTTTTAAGACACAATACCAAAAGCATAATCAATGAAAAATAAAAATAGGTTGAAGTTATGAAAACAAAGACTCCATTAAATCTAGCATTAAGAATTTGAAAATGTAAGCTCTTTATTGGGAGAAAACATGTGTCAAATATATTAATAGAAGAGTATAAATGTCTAAACACAACAATTAAATAAGTGAGGTAAATAATGTTAACCAGTTCTATGTAAACATTCCAAATTATATATAAAATCAGCACATTATACCCCATAAATACATTAATGTATATAGTTATGATCTAAAAAAAAACGAAAATAAAAATACATACATGAAAAGGATATGCATCCAAATATGTGTGGGACACATAAAACTCAGCCATGAGAAATCAAAAGCCAATTAGCTAATGAACCAAACATTTGAACTGATACCTCATCATAGAGGCCAGGTGACAAGTATATGAAAAGATTATCAACAGCATTTGAAAATAGAAAATTTCAAATTAAAACAACAATGAGATACCAACACAGACCTATTAAAAATGCCAAATTCAAAATACTGACATCAGTTATCGGTGAAGATAAACATAAACAAAAACTGATATTTCTGGTGGGAGTGCAAAATGATGCAATAAGTTTGGGGGGAGGTTAGCAGTTTCTTACAATATAGTCATATCATGTAACCTATAAATCATGTTCCTAAGTATTTGCTTATTATAAAAACTCTTTCCATCTAAAATCCTGAACATGAATATTAATACTCGATTTATTCACCAAAACCTAGAAGTAACCAAGATACTCCATACTCACACTCCAACAGGTGAACAGATAAGCTATGATTTATCACAAAATGGGTTATTATTCATTATTTCAAACCATGAAATATACGGATGATTCTTAAATACAAATTTTTTAGTGAAAGAAACTAGTCTGGAAGCTTATATATTTCATCATTTTAAGTATATGGGCTTCTGGAAAAGGCCAAATTATAAAGATGATAAAAGTATCACTGGTTGTCAGGGGATTGGAGTAAGGGGAAGAGTTTAATATCTGAAGTATGGGGATATTTTAAGGCTATGAAACATCTTATATGAGAAAGTAATTATGAATTAATGTCACTGTATTTACCAAAATCAATAGAATTTCTCACACAAATGTGAAACCTTAATGGATTCAATTTTTTTTATAATTCATATGAGGTAGGGTGTTCACAGGAAGAAATGTAGAATGTGCTAAAATAATAAAACTATTATTAGAAGTGGGAGAACACTGAATGTTCTAATCTTAATAACTCTGTATGTAAATAAAGTCTGTAAGATCAAGTGAGATGCAAACTATATATAAGAACTGTACACTAATAGATAAAGATATTTGCCATCAGGGTATGAGTTAACAACTCTAAGACTAATATGCATAGACACTGGAATGGAATAATAAGGTAAAGGATGGGAGCCAAGTTTTCTCACTGTTGGAGTCTACGTTTACATATAAGAAAAGAGACTAAAATCATTGAGGTGACAATGCAGTTGGGAATATCTTCAGCATGGACTCATGTTTAGCTTAATATAAACACAGAAGGCAACATATAAAATTTTTAGACATTTGTATAGTACACCAATTATTTTAAACATATATACTTTTCTTTTTATCCTCTGAAAGAGTCTAGAAGCCACAACACCATAGTAGCAAAGACTAGATTCTGGATTTTAATACCATTTTGTAATGGGCAGAACCCAAACTCCTTAGACACATTGTTAATTCTAGAACTACATCAGGAAATATCAAGATAAGCCTGGAGAAACGTGTTATGCAAGAAAATAGAATGTGCTCAGAAACACACACACTCACACCCCACAAACACACCACACACACATTTATAAACCAACAGGAGGCAATAACCCACCACGGTGGGGGTATACCAAAAGGATAAACAAGCCAGGTGCGGTGGCTCAGGCCTGTAATCCCAGCACTCTGGGAGGCCGAGGTGGTGAAATGCCTGAGCTCATGGGTTCAAGACCAGCCTGAACTAGAATGAGACCCCGTCTCTATAAATAGCCAGGGGTTGTAGCTGGCACCTTTAGTCCCAATTACTATGGAAGCTAAGGCAAGAGGATCACTTTAGCCCAAGAGTTTGAGGTTGCAGTGAGCTATGACTCCACAGCACTCTATCAAGGGTGACAAAGTAAGACTATGTCTCAAAAAAAAAAAAAAAAAAAGACTTCCTTCTAAAGAAAGAGTATAGTATAGAAATAGAAGGAGGGGAAATAACTTTTCATAGAGAAAAAAAATGTAGAAATAAAGTAATCCATTCTACAAGAACTTTGCTCTAGCTTACATTGGCACAACTGAATTCATGATGTTTAAAAACATGTGCATCATAAAATTCTCCAAGGTTCGTATCCACTACATTAGCAAAACTTTAAATCCCACTGCACACTTTCAGTACCCTGGGTAAAACTGACCGGATCTGCAATAAAAATGTATTCAAAAGTCACCAATACAAGTAACAAACCAAAAATAAGCTAATGCAAAATTTGCAGTGTGCATTTGGACATCTTTCCCTAAAGTTTCTGGTTTATATTCAATTTCATACAGAATGGTTTCCTTAGCAACTAACTTTCTGCTACACATTTCTTTAATAGTGTGTGTTACTGAGAAAAAATGGTTAAGTTTTAGGTGACTGAAAACGTGAAATTTTCACCACTCATTAGAATTTTTATCCATTATTTTAAATATTATTGAGGTGCTTAAAATTTCACACCTATGGGCATTAAAACCCAGTGTGATTGTATGCTGAAGAACCATATCTCCTGCAATTGTCACTTTTATGAAGAATGTATAGAACGTGTTGAAATTATGAATTAAATTTGTGATTATTTTCAGTATTCATAGTGAAATGTATGGTTAAGGAAAATGATCTGCTGGGAGAAAGTTTTGAATTATATTCATAATTAAGGCTTCTTAAAACAATGGAAATTCTTTTAAACATATCTGGACTATGTAAAAATAAGTATTGTCATACAACTCATTTTAACAGACTTTGAATTATAAATAGATACAGATATATGTATCCACATATTTATATATTTGTTATTTTGTTTCTTTTGAAATTGTTTGTATATTGTATTATCAGGTATTTACTAAGGCATAGAGATGTCTTCAATGTAAGCTCCTAATGTATTCCTTTGAATCATTATCTTACAATATATACATCTAAAGAAAACAAATGCAACTGAATTTCTAAGAAAATATTTCAAAATAAATTCACTGCCTTTGAGTCTCTGAGTTCTTAAGGAGGAAAATCCATCCTTCTTGGAGTACCTGAAAAAGTATTTTTTCTTTTTAAGAAAAAAAATATACATATGTTTTACAAAATATATATACACCCACACACACATACATATTTACCTAATAAGGGCGATGTCTAATTTCTGTCATGTGATAATTAGTGAATATATTTTCTCATAATTATGATTATCTACATTTCTTATTTTGTCTTTACCTAAAAATTTCTATAATTTCTTTTAATAAATTTTAATGAAATTATTTTTGTTTCAAAATTTTCCATAAAAAAAACTGAAATTTTTGTCATTATTGTTATAATAATTTTCTAGTTTTACATTTTGCTGTCAACTTTACTAGCAGTCTATTTCATCTTATACAATGTTAAAATAAATTCACTGCCTTTTATTTAGTGAATACACACACATTATTTGTATATATACATAAAATCTATATCTATAAAATATATGAGTGTGTATATATATATAATGTGTATACATATGTATAGATTATGCCTTAATTTGAAACTCTAAGCTGCCATGATAGGGGTCATTAATAACAGAAAGGAGGGATTAACTTTATATTTTTATTATTTTTAAATACACATTTAAAAATCTGAAAATACTTAATGATTGTTTTATTCTTATTTGGAATTATTTTATAAAGTATTGACAGAATTATGATAATTACTAATTAATTGTTGATAACACTAGATACTTTAGAAATAAAAGACTGCAGGTAGTTTAAAACTAAGAATATAGAGGGGGGCACCATCCCCATATACCAGAGGTGGTGGTTACAAAAAAAAAAAAAAAACTGAGAAGATATAAAAATAAAATAAATATTCACAAGAATAGAGAAGCAATAGCAATAAAGAAGTAACAATGAAGAAGAAATTTATTAATAATCTCTAATTAACAATTGGTATAAATAACCAGAAACACAGTTTATCATAATAAAGTGATAATTTTACTATCATTTATCATAATAAAGTGATAATTAAAATACCATGAATGGAACAAACATGATTTTTCATCACAGATTAAGAAAAATTCATGTGCAATAATGGGCCTGATTGCATTTTTTCTGCAGATCAAGACTCTAAAAGAGATAACAATAACAACTCTGGTTTATATGAATAATATGTATGCATTTTAAGCCACTTATGGAAATAAGCTGAGAAGGATGACAAAAATGCTCATCATCCTTAATCATCAGAGAAATACAAATTAAAACTATTTTGAGATATCATCTAACTCCAATAAGATTAGCCCACATCACAAAATCCCAAAACCAGAGATGTTGGCATGGATGTGGAGAAAAGGGAATGCAAACTAATATGTTCCTTTTGGAAAGATGTTTAGAGAACTAAAAACAGACCTGCCATTCAATCCTACAATTCCTCTACTAGGCATATATCCAGAAGAACAAAAATCACATCATAACAAAGATATTTGTACCAGAATGTTTATTGCAGCCCAATTCATAATTGCTAAGTCATGGAAGAAGCCCAAGTACCCACCAATCCATGAATGGATTGTGGTATAAGTATACCACGGAATATTATGCAGCCTGAAAGAAAAATGAAGACTTTACCTCTTTTATGTTTACATGGATGGAGCTGGAACATATTTTTCTTAGAAAAGTATCTCAAGAATGGAAGAAAGAGTATCCAATGTACTCAGCCCTACTATAAACTTTATTTTACAAACTAGAATACTAAGACACAAAGTGTTTAAAAATGTTTTCCTAACATCACTAGTAAGTGATATCAATGAGGTTATAATCCAGGTGTATAAAGGAAAGTATCTTAAGCACTATGCTATACTACATTCAGGGGGAAATAAAAGTGAATTAAAAATGAGAAGGAGATAATTTACTCATAAACAGTTATAGATCAGTTTAATCATAAACAGTTATAGCTATAGATCCAGTATATGTACTCATGGAGTATATTTACAGAGTTTTAAAATGATTTTTTCTAGATATTTTAGGCTGAACTTTTGATAGGAATTATAATTCATTCCAAATGTTTAAAATGATGAGATTTTGGTCAGGTGTGATGACTCACAGCTGTAATCCTAGCACTCTGGGAGGCTGAGGCAGGTGAATTGCTTGAGCTCATGAGTTCCAGACAAGCCTAAGCAAGAGACCCTATCGCTAAACAACAAATAGCCAGGTGTTGTGGGAGATGACTGTAGTCCCAGCTACTTAGGAGGCTAGGACAAAATGATCACTTGAGCTTAAGAGTTTGAGTTTGCTGTAAGCTATGACACCATGGCACTCTACCAAGGGTGACAAAGAAAGACTCTGTCTCCAAATCTCTAAAATGATGAGATTTCAGTGGACAGACTTCTTATACAAGTCATGGCATTGTTAAGAGTTAAAACAGGAAAGGGAATATTCCAAGAAAACTACTCAATGGGGCACTATCACAACCCTTTTGCTAAAGAGGTAATGGTAGTAAAATGTTTTTATTGGAACTCAGTGAGTGTCCTAAACACAAAAATGGATGCATGCCCTGAGAGAGATGCAGCACACAAGACAGCGTGGGAGAATTACCCTTGCTTCTTTGCTGTTTTGATCTTCTATCTGCATTTTTTTGCTTCCTATTGCTTTAACCCTACCAAAAGTCTTAGCAGGAAAGGGCGGGCAGAAGATGTAGATTGCAGGGATCAGTCATCCTAGGTAAAGAGCAGGGCAGATGGGGACAGAAAAGGAGTCTGGCCGCTGGATGCAGGCAGTGGAAGCGGTCTCTCAAAGAGAGAATGCGCAATGCCCAAGTAATTGAGAATTCCACCTTCTTTATTCTTGATTGATTGGATACTTCATTAAAATTAAAATAAGTAATATTTAGCAAAATTTTAAATTCATTAGAGTACAAACTCAAAAGTGAGGAACTCTGTATGAATGACCATATTAAAAATATTAAGTAATAACTTGGAGTTTACTAGTTTCACTGATACAAGATTTTTCTTAGCCCCACTTATCATCTTGAGTGTCTAGACCTCATCAATGTCCTCCAGGATTTGCAGAAATGCCACATGAATGTCCTTAGTTTGATAATGTTTTTAGCATGGTAAACATGGCTGAATTAAAAGTTTTTGAAAAAGTTATTGAATTTATGATAAGTAATTGAAGCTATCTTTTTATGAGTTATAATGCTATTTTTATTACCTAATGGAGATAATATTTGAGATAAAATGACTTTATTCGTTTTTCTTGGTAAAGAGCAGGGCAAATGGAGACTGAAAGGAGACTGGCATTAACACTAATAATACCCTTCTTTTTTTTTTTTTTGTCTTCCTAAGATTAGTATCACTTTATATCCATTTAGAAGCACAATCATCCCTGCTTAAAAGTTTTCATCAAATTACCTTAGAAATATGAATTGTATCCTTTTATAAAGAGACTTTTAACAGTTATTTTAAATGATTTGTACCACTTATCCACATGGACTGATTTATCATTAAAAATGTAGCAATTTATCTCGTTTAATATACACTTTGAATTATAGTTTATTTTTGAATGTCTTCTAATACAACCTAGGCAAAAGGAAGGTTGTTTGGCTGTAAGATTAATTTATTTGTACATATTAAAATAGGTAAAATAGTTCATCAAAATCATGACAGAGTTTTTAATTCAATTTTTAGTAAAGCATAACTATATATATTTATTTATGGGGTATAATGTGATGATTTGATATACAATGTGGAATGCTTAAATCAAACTGATTAACATAACCATAGCCTCACTTACTTATTTTTTGTGGTAAGAAATTTATAATTTACTCCATCCTCCCACCAGTTGCCACCTTCCTCTCTCCTTCCTCTCCTCTCTCTCTTGCTAGACTACATTTGTGTTTTATTAATTGTATGAATGTGTAAGTGTTTATATATTGGTTTCTCAATAGTATTGAGTACATTGGATACTGTTTTCTCCATTCTTGAGTTACTTTACTAAGTTACTCCAACTCCATCCAGGTAAACAAAATATATAAAGTCTCCATATTTTGTAATAGCTGAATAGTATTCCTTGGTATAAGTATGCCACAATTTAATTCATTCATGGATTGATGAGCATTTGTGCTGCTTCCACAACTTGGAAATTATAAATTGGGCTGCAGTAAATATTCTGGTGCAAATGTCTTTATGGTAAAATGATTTTTGTTCTTCTGGGTAAATACCAAATATAGAATTGTGGGATCAAATGCATGATCAACTATTAATTCCTTAAGGATTCTCCATACTTCCTTCTATAAAGGTTGTATTTATAGATCTATTGTATCTATAGATTTACATATTGTAGGAGACTAATCACCAGGCTTATAGAAGCATCCACTGGCTCTTGATGAAGGTTCCAAGAGTGATACAATCTCCTAGCCTGCACAGAGATGTTTTGCAGCTCAGAGACAAGCCCTCAAGTTGCTGCATATGTTAATGAGATAAGATCAGTAGCTCATTAGCAAGCGTTATACTTCATAACATTCAGAGGGCAACAGGATGTCTAGTCAGTCCAGGCAGAAAGAGCCCTTTGCAATGATTAAACATGTGATTCTACATGCGGGCCCCCACTTCTGTGATTTCAGGCTTCAATAAAAGGCCAAGAGAGAGGATTCTCAGGGTTTTCAGAGAACAGACAGGAAGCCCACCTCTTAAAGATATGTATCTTCAATCTGTGTCCTACCTGTTTATTTGTGCCATGATGGGGTGCCACAGCAGGGACCAACAACATATGTTGAACCAAACTTGCAACCCTGGGATAAAACCAACCTGATAGTGGTGTGTAAATTTTTCAGTATCCCATTTAACTCTGTTTGCTAGGATCTTATTGAATATTTTTACATTGATATTCATTAATGTTATTGGTCTATAGTTTTCTTTTTTTGTTGGGTCCTTTCCTGGTTTGAGGATCAAGGTAATATTTGTTTCATAGCATGTGTTGGGGGAGGATTCCTTCCTTTTCTATGTATTGGAAAAGGTTATGAAATATATGTACTAGTTCCTCTTTAAAGGTTTTATACAATTCTGAAGTGAAGCCATCTGATCCAGACTCTTCTTTTTTAGATATTTTGTATAGTTGATGCTATTTCAGTAGTTGACATAGGTCTAGTCAATATTTCTAATTCTTCCTGGTTGAGTTTAGGAAGATGACATGCTTCCAGACATTGGTCCTTCTTCTCCACATTTTTTAATTTCTGAGAATAGAGTTTTATGTGGTAATAATTGAGCATATTTTGAATTTCTCCACTATCTGATGCTATTTTCCCTTCATTATTTCTGATTGACATTATTAGAGATTTCACTTTTTTGTTTCTGGTTAGGCTAGCCAAAGGTTTATCAATTTTATTAATCTTATCAAAGAACAGACATTTTGTTTTGTAGATCTTCTGAATGATTCTACTGTTTTTAATTTCATTTGATTCTGCTCTAATTTTGGTTATTTTCTTCTACTGTATCTGGGGTTGGATTGATCTTTTTCAAGTTGGTTGCAATGGCTTATTAGGGTGGCTGATGTGCTCTTTCTGTTTTCTTGATGAAAGCTTCTAATGCTATAAATTTCCCTTTTATGACTGTCTCTGCAGTATCCCATAGGTTTTGATATTTTTCATCTTCATTATCATTTTGTTCCAAATTCTGATGATTTCCTTCTGAATCTCATTTTGACTCAGCTATCATTCAGCCTAAGGTTATTTAGTTTCCATGACTCTGTTTGAGAGTGAAGATTTCTATTGCTATTAAATTCAATTTTTTTTCCCATGATGCCCTGAGAAGAAACATAACAAAATTCTGTTCTTCTCAATTTGTTGAAATTAGACTTGTGTCCTAAGATATGATCAGTTTTGTAGCATGATCCATGAGCTGTTGAAAAGAATGAGTATTTGGTTTTATTAGGATTAAATGTTCTGTAAATGTCTAATAAGTCATTTGTTCTAGGGTCAAGTTTAAGTTCATCATTTCTTTGTTTAGTTTTTTCTTGAAGGATCTATCCAAAACTGCCAAAGGGGTGTTAAAATCTACAACTATTACAGTGCAGGAAGACATCAAATTGTTCATATCCTTTCGGGTTTGTTTTATAAATTGAGGTGCATTCAGGTAGGGCGCATAAATATTAAGTATTAAAATATCTTCATGTTGAGTGTTTTCCTTGACAAATATGTGGTGTCCATCCTTGTCTTTCCTTATTTTTGTATAAGGGACAGATACAATTGTATCTGCAAATGAAATTGCAAGCCTTGCTTTTTTTCTGATTTCCATTTGCCTGTATTATAGATTTCATACCTTCACCCTGACTCATTTTTTAATCCTTTGAGGTAAGATGAGCCTCTTGTAGGCCATAGATACCTGGCCTGAGTTTTTGTATCTCGTCAATAAACTTCTGTCTCTTTAGAGAACAATTTAAGCCATTCACTTTAATTGAGAGAATTGATAGCTATGGCAGTGTATGGCTGCATTTTTCAAAGGTCCCAAGAATAGTTTTAATTTTTTCACAATTGCGGATGTTAGGTTTTGTTCAATAAATCTGAGTGAGTTTACTTTGGTGATAGACCATTGTGCTTGTCATTAAAGATTATGGGTTTGAGTATTTCCTAGAGAGCTGGATTAATTATGGCACATTCTCTCAACATGTGGATGTCAGTATTTGATTTCTCCATCACAAATGAAACTCAGTTTAGCTAGATAAAGGATTCTGGGCTGAAGATTGTTTTGTTTTAGAAGACTGAATATCAATGACAATCCTCGTCTGGCTTGAAAAGATTCAGCTGAAAGATCTGCGGTCATCCTAATATTTCTTCTAGTGTAGGTAATGCTTTTCTTATGCTACTTGCCTGGGGTTTTGTTTGTTTGTTTTTCTTCATATTAACTTTGAGAAAGTTAATTACAATGTGTCTAGGAGATGCTTTGTTTGGGTTGATTTGTGCTGGGATTCTGAAACTATGTCCTATCTGAGTTTCTGTATCTCTTGGAATGCTTGGGAAATTCTCCTCCCCAATATCTTGGAGTAGAGTATCTATGCCTTTAGGACCCTTCTATTCTCCTTCAGGAATTCCTATAACTTGGATGTTTGATTTTTTTAAATGATCCCCCAACTCTCCCAGAGAATGTTCTGTTCTTGTTTTCTATTTTTCTGCTTCTTTGAATACTTGGGATCATTCAAAAGCCTGATCTCAATTTCTGAGATTCTTTCTTCTGCCTGCTCAACTCTATTACTGAAGGACTCTATAGCATTTTGAAGCTCCTTGAGTAATTTTTTCACTTCCTTAACCTCTGCTGTATATTTTCTCATTACATCCACATTCTTAATGATTTTGTCATTGAATTCATTAATTTCACCATTCTACTCATCTTATTTACCATCCATATTCTTAATTCTATTTCTGACATTTCACCCATTTCTTTATGAATGGTATGTACTATTGAGTCTTACTTGTCATCCTTTGGGGGAGTTGATCTACTCTCATTATTCATGCCAGAGTTCTTCCACTGGTTTCTCCCCATGAGTGTTTTCCACAAATTGGCAGTAATAGCAGGTAGGGTGAGATTGGATTGGAGGGCTCAAGAATAAAACTAACCAGCCCTTTACTAATGAGATATGGCTGTGACTGTGGCTTTTCCCCTAGAGCCTTGCAAAAGTCCCATTCAGAGCTGCTACCAGAGACTCTAAAGACCTGCTTGATGAGATAACATAAGCTGGCTGTCTTGAAGTCAGCCAGACTCTACCCAATCCCAATAAGTTGAGATATTATGCTGGAAGCTAGCTGAGGGAAGATACAGACGCTTGCAACACCCCACCCCCCACTGGTGACAGCTGGAGGAGGAAAATCTGTCTCTCTCCACTACAAAACAACCAAGCTCATCCTCAGGGGGTCCCAAGGTGGACAGCCCAGGTTGAAAGTGATAATCAAATTGGCCCAGACAGTACAATCACTGCTCATGAGGAAGAGTTCAAAGGGTATCATGTGGCCAGATAATAGGAATTAACAGGCAGTTCTATCAGGCAAACTCTAGGGGCTGGAGCCTGGTAAGGGAGTCAAGAAAACTTGCCTGTCAAAGTCAGGACAGAGACATCAGTGTCTCCACCCCAGGCATCCCTCTCTCCCCACACACCTCTCTCTCCCTTGCCCCCTTGCTTACACAAGTCACTGTTTCTGTGCTTCCACATGAGTCACTATTTCCATGCATCCTCATGATTCACTGTTTCTGTGTTGCTGTCCAATGGCCCACACAATACCTGGGCTTCTCAGCAAATTTGTCAAACACTCCAGGCTCTACAGAGGGCAGACCTTCAGATCATGAGGAACATTTTAACTCAAAAGTGGTTATAATAGTAGCATAAAAGCATTCAATTATTTCCCTTAAAGATTTTTTTAACCTTATAATCCACATGATGGTTTAATGTAGGTAATGTTTTTAGAGAATGGTGTAAAAATTAAATATTTCTGTGGGGTCTAGCTGTAAATTCTTATAATTACTGGCTTGGCATCTGTAGCTCAAATGGCTAAGGTGCCAGCCATATGCACCAGAGCTGG
Source organism: Galagoides demidoff (assembly GCA_963574575.1). NCBI lineage: Eukaryota > Metazoa > Chordata > Mammalia > Primates > Galagidae > Galagoides > Galagoides demidoff. The sequence goes on along the minus strand of CAUYQV010154801.1, from coordinate 32,822 downwards.
TGGGTTTGAATGCAGCTCGGTCTGCCAAACAAGAATGACAACCACAATGGAGGAATGGCCAGGTATTTATGGCAGGTGCCTTTAGTCCCAGCTACTTAGGAGGCTGAGACAAGAAAATCACTTAAGCCCAGGAGTTGGAGGTTGCTGTGAGCTGTGACACCACAGCACTCTATCCAGGGTGACAGCTTGAGGCTCTGTCTCAAAAAAAAAAAAAAATTATTATGATTACTAACTTTTGGATTAATTGTTATTGCTTTATTTGAATTTAAGAATTTTGGCCTATTAATATACACTTAATCTAATCTATTTTTGTTTGGTTAGTTATTTGTTTTTTTTTGGCCTATGTTACTTTCAAAAGTAATGATGTGGGTGTTTTTCAAATTCTTCTGCAAATAATTTTGAACTCAGTTTTAGAGGAAGAAAAAAGCAGACATATAAGAACTCATGAATGATCTATAATAAAATGTACAATCTTATTCTAAGTAATATGTTTTCTTATTTATCATGTTATAATGGATGGAAGAGGTATTCCATTTCCACTGTAGGGGTCATCTGTTTATTTGAATTTTGCATTTTGTCACTCTTGCCTTTTCAAAATTATCACTTTATAAATTATAAGTTTGTACATGAATCTTTAATATAGTCATCTTTATTTGATACTTTCACTTATTTATTTTTTTAAACATAACTTTGGTAAATATTCTTTATGTACCTTATAAGAGGAACTTGAATTTTTTTTTTAAGTAGAAATAAGAAAATAGCAAATACTTGTTATTTGCTACCCAGAATTAACTACTATTAATGTTTCAACATATTATTTTCCAATCGTTCTATATATAAATATTTCTAAAGTTTAAAGATATACATCCATGAAAAAATAATACTATTTCAGGTAAGATGAAATTGCCTTTGGGTACCATCTTCTTTTCTGTGAAGAGAAGGAAACTACTGTGATAATTTTGATATACATTAAAATCCATTATAAATATATTTAATTTTAAAGTGGTTTTAGTTTTACAAAAAAATTGAGTAGAAAGTACAAAGAGTCTCCATATACCATATCAAATTCCCCCCCTTTAAAAGTTATTCCTATCATTAACATCCTACATTAGTATAGTACATTTGTTACAATTGATGAGCCAACATTAATAAATTATTACTAAAATCGAAGATTTACATTAGGGCTTACATTTGCATTATATATTGTATTTTATATGCATTTTGACAAATGCATATTGACATATATCTTCAATTTTAGCATCATAGAGAATAGATTCGCTGTCTTAACCCCTCTGTGCCACAAAGAGAGTTCATCCTTTATGAAGGTATTCATCCTTACCTCACTCCCTGTGAAACTTTAAAAACCTCTGATAGTTTTACTGTCTGCATAGGATTGCCTTTTGAAGAATGCAATATAGTTAAAATGATGCAAAATGCAGTTTTTTCAGTTTGGTTTTTGTCACTTAGCAATATGGACTTAATTTTCTTCCATGTTTTGGTGGAATGATAGACCATAACTTTTTAGCAATCAATAGTATTCAATTGTAGGGATGTATGATAGTTTGCTTAATCATTCAACTATTTAAAGATATTGTAATTGCTTCCAGGTTTTAGCAGTTATAAAAACTGCTAGTATAAATTATATTGTTGTATATGTATGAACAAACCTCTTGAGCTCCTTTGTACAAATACCAAGGAGAACAAAGGTAGATTCTACTGCAAGAGTACATTTTGTTTTTTAAGAAACTTGCCATGTATTGTCCTAAGAGGCTTTACTCTTTGGCACTCCATCCAGCAATGAATGAGAGTTCTTGTTGCTCTACATCTACTCAGCATTTTTTTAATGTTTTGGATTTTAGCTGTTCTAAGAGGTATGTTCTCGTAACTTATAATTGTTTTCATATGTAATTCCATTAAGACAAATTTTCATATGCTTATTTGCCATGTATATATATCCTCACTGTGTGGTGTTGATTCAAACCCTTCATTCATTTTGTTATTGGGCAAGATTTATTTGTATATTTAGAATTAAAATACTTTATCAAATATATGTTTTGCAAAAATTCTACTCAATTTTATGTCTCAACTTTTTATTCTCTTACCAGGTCTTTCATAGAGCAGAAATTTGTACTTATAATGAACTTTAAATTATAATTTTTCTTTCATGAATAGTATTTTTGTTGTATTTAAAAAATTATCACAGCTTGGTACCCACAGCTCAGTGGTTAGTGTGATGGCTACATAACTGGGGTTGGTGGGTTCAAACTGCCGTGGGTCTGCTAAACAAAAAAGGCAACAACATTAAAAAAAAAAAAAAAGCTGGGTGTTGTGTAGGGTACCTGTTGTCCGAACTACATGGGAGGCTCAGGCAAGAGAATTGCTTAAGCCCAAGAGTTTGAGGCTGTTGTGTGAGCTATGATGCCATGCGCTCTAGAGGGAGACATAGTGAGACTCTGTCTCCAAAAAAAAAATTATCACCAAAGCCATGGGAACCAATTTTCTCTTTTGTTATCCTCTACAAAATATATTTTCATGTTTTATACTTAACTATATGATCAATTTGAGAATTTTTGTGAAAAATATAAGTTCATCAGATTATTCTGCATGTGAGTATCAAGTTTCAGAACAACTGTTGAAAAGACTTTCCTTACTCCATTTAATTGCCTTTGCTTTTTTGTCAAAGATCAGTTGACTATATTAGTGTGGATATATTTCTGATTTCCCTATTCTGTTCCAAAGATCTATTTACCTAGTCCTTCACCAATATGTGACTGTCTCAATTAATGTAGCTATATAGCAAGATTTGGAATTGGGTAGTGTCAGTCCTCTGAGTTGGCTTTTCTCTTTTAATATTGTGTTGTCTATACTGTGTCTTCTGCCATTATATATAAACGTTAGAATTAGTTCATTAACATATACAAATAACTACTTGAAATCCTGATTTTTTTTTTTCTTGAGACAGATTCTTACTCTATGCCCTGGGTAGAGTGTCAAGGCATTATAGCTCACAGCAATCTCAAACTCTTGGCCTGGAGTGACCCCTTGCCCTACCCTCTGAGTAGTTGGGACTACAGGTTCCCCACCACAACACCTGACCAGTGAAATTTTTATTAAAATGCACCAAATCTACAAGTTAAATTACGGGAATTTTGAATTCTTGGAAATCATGTCATCCTATCCATGTACATAGAGCAAGCATTTATTTAGATCTTCTTTTATTTCTCTCATTGATGTTTTCCTCAGATCAATCTTCTAAATATTTGGTAAAGATTTATTCCTAAGCATTTCATTTTGTGGGAGTATAAATGTAAATAATGTTTTGATTTTATTCTAATTTTAAATAACTTTACATCTGCATCTAAACTGTTGTTTGAGCAACTGAGTACCACAGAATAGGCAAATTCACCCATAGCTTTGAGTATCTCAGGTAGGTTACATATTTCGGTTTTTTTTTTTTTTTCTGCCTGGTGGTCTCTGAATTTCCTAGATCTATGATTTCATTTCTATAATTAAATTTGTAAAATGTTCAGTCATTATCATTTCAAATTTTTAAAATTTCTTTCTTTTTATTCTCCGTTATTATAATCACAGCAATATTAAAACTTATAAGTATCCCATAGTTTTTAGATAATCTGTTTTACCTTAGTTTTTTATTTGCCATTACAGGCTTTTTCTTTTTCCATCACAGTTTTAGAAGTTTACTTCTTCAGGTTTACTTATTATTTCCTTGGCTGTGACCTATTTAATGATGTACCCTTTCCAGCATTCTTTATGTCTGTTACTGTGTTTTTGACTTTTAGCATTTCATTTTGAATCTCCTCTTAGTGTCCTACTCTCCTGCTTACATTGTCCATCTGTTCTCACATGATGTCATTTTTTTTCCATTAAAGCCTTTTATAAATTAATCATAGTTGTTTCAAACTCCCTGACAGATGTCATTCCAACATCTCTCTCATATCGAGTGTGGTGCTTATGTTTGCTCTGTCTTTGTGTATGTGTGTGTGTATGTTTTAATTGAAGAGTTTAATCCAGTAATGTGATTACAGAGTAGTTTGGATTTATTTCTATCTTCTGATTCCAACATTTCCACTTATAGTTCTTTAAGACTTAATTTATTTTTGGAACAGTTTAGGGTTCCCATCAAATTGGGAGGAAGTACAAAAATATCCCATATGCCCTCTGCCCCCCTCACAAAACATAGCCTTCACCCCCAGAGTAGTACCTTTTTGACAATTGATGGACCTACACTGGCACAGCATTATCTCCCAGATTCCATAGTTTACCTTAGGATTTGCTGGGTTCTTTTTTTTTCCTTTTATTAAGTTATATACATATAGATCATGAATACATTTATGCATTTGTGGGGTACAATGTGTTGATTTTTTATGCAATTTGAAGTGCTTACATCAAACTAATTAATATAGCTTTCACCTCACCTACTTTATTACGTTAAGACATTTATGTTCTATACTTGATAGATTTGACTTATACCCTTGCAATATGCTCCATTGGTGTGGTCCCACAATTCACCCTTCCTCTATCAATCCCCTCCTGTCCCCTCTCCTCCCCCTCCACTCTCTCCATCATCCTGGGCTATAGTTGTGATCTATCTTTCATAAAAAAGTGTGAGTAATTATAAATTGGCTTCATAAAAGTACTGAGTACATTGGATACTTTTACGTCCATTCTTGAGATACCTTACTAAGAAGAAAATGTTCTAGTTCCATCCATGCAAACAGAAAAGAGGTAAAGTCTCCATTGTTTTTAATGCTGCAGAGTATTCCATGGTATACACATACCACAATTCATTAATCCATTCATGGGTCAGTGGGCACTTGGGCGTCTTCCATAACTTGGCAATTATAAATTGAGCTGCAATGAACAATCTCATGCAAATATCTTTGTTGCAAAGTGATTTTTGGTCTTTTGTATTTGCTCTGTCTTTTTAAACTATGCTTTCTTGTTTTTTATTATGCCTTTTAATTTTTGTTGAAATTTATATATGATTTTCTGGGTAATGGGAAGTGATACCTAGATCCTTTGTATGATGTATTATATTTATCTAGAGAGGAGTCAGAACATATTTATGTTTTGCTGTAGCTATGAGAATTTGAGGCTAAAATTTGATTTTGTGTCCAAAATATTTCTACTAATGTACTTGGGTTTTCACAAAAGCTTTCTTTAAAACACAGTCGGAATATATGCAGTACCTGCAGTTTCAAAATCTGTCTAAGCTGTGACTTCCATAAGTACTCCTCATCCACCTGCCTGCCTCTCCCCTCAACCCTTAGATGAGAAAGGAATGTTAGTGCTATAATTGGGTATGAGCCTTCTTTCCAGGTTTGTTAGGTTCTGGTAACATTTCAATGTGTTCGGCTCCAGTAAAATAAATTCCTTTCAGGCAAGCATTGTTAAGGAAACAAGAATTCTGGGGTTGTACTGTAAAACAGGTATTTCTCTTTCTCCTTGCTAGAAACATGAAGAGATTTTTCTCAGACCTTTCTTTACTCTGAGAGCCAGGTAGGGCTCCTAGAGGTGAAACTCACAAAGTACACATATAGCGCATGGGCTAAAACTGGCGCCTTTGAAGTGTTTAAGTTTCACACTAGTGCAGACTGAGACTCCAACAATCTTGTCAAATACAATTTAAGTTTTCTTACCCTACTCTTGGCTCCATCTATCTCTTTAATTTTGGGAACAGCAATTTGCCCTCTAGCCTCAATTTTCTGATGTATCTAAAAAAACTTTATAAGTGTTTAGTTTGTTCAGCTTTTTATTATGATGAGAGTGATGAGTTCCAAGCCCCTTAACATGCTGGCCTAGAAACCAAAAGCGTTTCCCTTTGTTTTACACCAAATTAAAATAAAACCTAGCAAACCAACTCACAAGAAATTTCACAGCCTCATATGCACTCAGAAGCTCTTTTTAATATATCCTCCCTCATTTCACCCATCTTCCTCTGCCTATTATCTACTACGATATTGCAGCAATCCCCACCCTTGAGTTAAATTGCTCCTGAAAGGTCACATTTTCCTAATTTGTAATTCCAATAAAACATTTTTTTTGTTCTTATATTAATTACATTTATAGGATTTAAAAATATTGATTATTTTATTGCACAATTCCTCTGTTTTAACAAATTTTTTTTTCCTGCTCTGGCTACTTCTCAATCCTTCTTATCAAGCCTTGGCTTTAGTTTATTTGTCTTATTACTTTATCATCAGTCATCATGGCTTTGTCTTTTTCTCTTTTATTTATTTGCTATAGGTGACTTCACATGCTTTTTTTTCCTCTCCAAACCACAAGCCAGTTTCTCTACATTTGCTTCTTACCAGTCACATCACCATTCATCCATTGAATTTGAGATTAATTCATTCTTCTTAAGAGTCGCATGAATATTTTTAGTTCCCCATTATAAATACAGTAATAACAAAATATCTAAAAATAATATATTAGTTTCTTTTTTAATAAATTCATTTAACTATTTCTGTACATAATATGTATTCATGCAAAATATTTCAACATTCCTTTATACATATAGTATGGAATTATTCTTAATGATTTACCTAAATAATAGTACAGTAATACCTCAGAATTCGGATTTAATCCATTTCAGAACCCCATTTGTGTTCCAAATTGTTCAAGTTCCAAGATATTTGTCCCCTTTAAAATAGTATAAACTGGATTAATCCATTCCTGGGTCCCACAAACTCAAATTTTCAAAATCATTTTAACAGTAAATACACTGGATTTTTAGGTAAATATTACCAAAAAATAATATTTTAATAAAAACATAAATTAATAAAATTAAAAATATAAAAACTGAAAAAGGCCGGCACAGTGGCTGGCACCTATAATCCTAGACCTCTGGGAGGCCAAAGTGGGTAGATTGCTTGGGCTCACAAGTTCGAAACCAGGCTAAGCAAGAGTGAGACCCCCATCTCTTAAGAAAAATAAATAAAAGAGCCAAGGCATTGTGGCAGACACCTGTAGTCCCAGCAAATCGAAAGGCTGAGGCAAGAGAATTGCTTGAGCCTAAGAGTGTGAAGTTGCTGTGAGGTATGATACCATGAAACTCTAGTAGTGCCAACAAAGTGAGCCTCTATCTCAAAAAAAAAAAAAAAAATACAAAACAACAACAAAACCCTAAAAATATAAAGGTTGTTTCACCACAATTGAACCCTTAGTTTGAAACATAAATATCACTGTTTACAAACTCCTTACATTCTTCTACAAACTTTTCTGCTGCTTCTGAGTTAGAGTTGGTGGCCTCTCCAAGCATAAGCACACTGTGGATCCCAGTCCTTTTCTTAAAGTTCTCAAACTACCTCCTACTGACTTTATACACCTCCTGAAGGTGGTTTTAGATTCCTTCTTTTGAGCCCAGTATCAGGCATTCCTTTCACTAAATCATGGTGGAGGACCTTGGCTTTCTCACAAATTTTCATCTCAGAAATCCCATCACCAGCCAGTTGCTTTTCATTAATTCAATTAAAGAGGAGTTTTCCCATCTCTTCCATACTTTTCAATCTCCTAGATGTCAGTGTCTGAACCCCTTTCACCACATCAGCTGGTTTGATAGCTTCTTTGTTTTTCAAAATCATACAAATAGTTGATTTAGGCATCGCAAACATGATAGTGAGATCAACCACACATATACCATTTTCAGGCTCAGCAATGCGATGCTTTTAAAGTCAACTGTAGTAGCTCTAACAGTTTTCTTCTTATTCCTATTTTCCTCACTACACTTTTTAGGACCCATGGTGAATGCATTTAGTTAGCACTGTATATTTTTTTAAAAAACACAAAATAGGCACAAAGCATAAAATTGGCAGCAAAAATCACATAAGATGCTTTCACTATAGGTTCAACAATAAACTGAACAACAAAGCTCATGGGTGGCCCAAGCACTAGGGAAATGTGCCCACCAAGACACATGAAGAATGTGCTGGGCATTCAAATTCCAAGGCAGAATTCAGATTTGGGGCAAAGTTTGCTCAAATTTTTCATTCTGATTTCAAGTTGTTTGAGTTCTGGGGCATTCGAGTTCTGGGGGCAAAACTGTATATGGATAGAAGGAATAGAACAGCATGAAACTAAGATGTAAAGAAAAGCAATAACAGAAGCATATAATAAGGCTTTTAATATTAAGCCAAATTTATGTTACAAAAACCCACAAATCATTTACATGTGCTTTATGGTATAGACTTTCTTTTAAAAGAAAAGTCCAATTCTGGCTTCTGGGCACAATTTGAGTATAAAAATCTAGTTTTTATTATTCTAAAGAGGAAATACTTTTATAAATCAAGAAATTTTTTTTTTGCATAAGATACAAATGGGATGGTCATGTAGCACGTAATGTGGTAATGATTCAACAGATTTTTATCAACTTTTTTTTTTAAAGTAAGTACCATAATACTTTGGTATAGATTATGTTTTATTCTTTAGCAGGTTCAAATAATGGAAGACAGAATGACTACAATAATGACAAAGTCATCAATAAAATAATATATTTCAATTTGAAAATATATTTATAAGTGCAAAATATAAAAAACAGTCATGCTAGATACTTTAATTCATCTTTCTAAGAAGCCTGATAATTTGTTCTTCCTTTCTACCAGCATCTCCATCAGAATGTTCTTTTTTTCTCTCACTACAATGTAAGAAAATATAATTTGAAGATATATGAAAGATCACATCCTTCTGAAGAGCTTCTTAACAGGATAAATCTCATAAAGCATATCTTTCATGCAGCTTATGTCTTATTTCCCCAGAAAGCATGCAGAAATTTTTAAAATATGTTAAGATAGTTGGTCTTACCTTGAAGGCTCTTTGGGCAGAGATATAGTTGAGTTATGGTGGTAAATGGGGATACAGAATATTGAAATGTTTCCTACAGTCAGATGTTGAATCCATTTTTAGAAGTTCACTGACAGTAGAAATGAAAATAGTATCAGGAAGAGGCTATTGAAATCAGGATCCCAGGAAGAAGCTATTAAAATCACAGCAGTACAAATGGAAAAGATTGTTTAGGAATATTTTTAGGGGATACCAATGTGGAGATTTTACAGAATAAAATTTGGAGGAGAAAAGAAAAAAAAGGCAAGAATGATTCACCACTTCTTTCCAGCTGGAAACATAGTGTAAATTGAAGAGAGCTAAAAGAAAAATTTAGCTGTACCAGATATCCTGAAGTTAAAAACAACTTGATTTTATAGAACGGAAGGCCAAATGTATAAGAAAAACTTTGCTCAGAAGGTACTTTAAGAAAAAGAATGATTTAGGATTAACAGTGAAAAGCTAAGTACAATCAAAGGCAAATATTCTGAAATGAATCAGATGACTGGAATGGTAACTTATGAAACCTAGCAACTTCAGTGTACTTGAAGACCCTAATAGTGATATTTTTCATCTAGATGAGAGTATCAAAAAAGTGAGTTGACATGCCCAGAAGGTGCTGCAGTATATCCTTGCTTTGCCAATTTTTTAATTGCATTTTGCTATTTGCTAAACTCTGCAAGTCTTCAGTTGGTATGTTAAGCATTGTAAAATCATAGATTGCATATGGTTATCCAAATCTGAAGTTGCCGACTAAACTGATTTACAAGGTGTACTTGTAGAATTGGCAATGAAAAGAAAATTACCCTGACGATTATTTTAAGTCTGAAACCCTAGACATTCTGACTGGATCATTAGATAAATTTGACTTACTATTTGTTTTATCCAGGCAACTCAAAAATAACGATATTTTCTATTGGATCTGACACAATTGGTATTCTAGTTAATAACATTAAAATATACTATTGAAACTATTTTGATATTATATTAAGTTGTTAGGCTAAAATACTAAGAAAATTTCTGTAATATTATAGTGCCAAGGAAAAAATTAAACATTTTTATTTTATATTAATGTTATTGTAGAATAAATGTAGCTTAAATATTTTCAAGAGATGTCATTTTGTAAATCATTTAGCTACTAAATTATTTGTATACTATGAAAATGCTCTCCAGGTCTCCTATAGCATTTTCATTTAAACTTTGAAATTTTATGACATAATTTTTAAGAATAATTTAGACAGTTATAAGAATTAGGTGCTTTTACAAATAGAGATTTCTTTTCTATAAATTATTTTTAAAGGATTTTAATTTAATGCCATATATATTTTTACCTTCTCAAAAAGAAAAGCGACAACAGGATAATTTTTTAGTTTACTCATCAGGCAAAGATGTGAGACAGTGTGTTTAATTACGTAAATGTAAAGGACAAATCACTGATAATCAGAGAGCAGTCATTCTTGAGAACAATAAAATAAACAAGTGAGACTCCTAGGTTAATAAAAATGTCACATATTATTAAGTTGATTGTAGTGTAGATAAAAAGTACACACAATAGATTTCTATTTCCATCCTAAACTTTGTTATTATTCATTAAACTGTCAAATCAACTCATTTCTTGTTTGCATTGCATGAAACTTATGAGTTATTGATAATGCAAAAATGCCTCAAAGGGTTAGGCCTGTTACTGAAACATTTTATACATTATATAATATGTATATTTATGTGTCTGGGTATATGTGTGTCTGTGTATGTATGCATATACATATATGTATATGAAGGTATAATATTTGAAGACTCTTTGGTCAACTGAAATAATTGATATTTCACATTCATAAACTATAGATAGGGGTTTTCTAGAACTGTTTATTCTTCAATTATTTATTATCTATAGTGATCCAAATGGGATTTCACAAATTGTTAGAAACCCATGCAGGCATTCCAGCCTAAAACTGTGAGGGGCTTAAACACTTTTTCCCTTTCAAATGAATAAGAAAAACAATGGTTACCAATCCTTAAATGTGTTTCATGACCTAAAGCATATAATCTATATGAATGAAAATTAACAATGTATCGATTATTCATTTCTTTTAAGAAATTGACATTATTAATTTTGTTCCTAGTACAGGTACATATGTTTGCTCAATCCAGGTCACTTGTTCTCCAGTAGAGAATTTTAATATGGAAACATAATCATGTAACGTCATATGAACTGCAACAGAGACACAAAAGCAGTTAATGAGGAGAAAAGGACAGTTAAACTGATGAGATGAGAAAAAGAAATTCTTCTCAATAATAGTATACTTGATTCTGAAATGTAATTTTGAAATATAATTTATCTGTTTCTTTAAAAAATTATTTAATATTATTCTTCTGACTGACATGCTTTTAAAAGTGTAGATGGGTTTGTTGATTTCCAATTTGGCTTACTCAGGAAATGATTATTGATGTAACACAAATGCAGACCATACAAACGGACTAAATGTTTTTACACCCTAGGATTGACAGAGATCACATCATGGCAGGAACGAGTCTTTTGGAAAATGGATGAAAGAGAGCAGAGGGCCTCTGAAAGGCCTGATATATCAGGTGCTGAAAAGTGGCAAGAGCCACCTGTGGGGAATATTGAGCTTTTCTCTTCAATCTTTGCTCTACCAAACAAACCGTGAGTAAAGTCTTATCTACAATGGGATTTTATTTTCTGGCAAAGAAAGAGCAGAGTGTTTTTTTTTTTTTTTTTTTTAATCACGATTTGTTGGAAAGTGGAATCAGAAGGAACACGAAGAGAGTCATGAGATAATAAACATGGTATCTTTTCTTAAATTGTGGGAAGATTAAAGGCCTCATCCTGGTTGTCAAATTAGCAATTTGGAGCAAGTTTACCTAAATATATGGTGACATAAAATTTCTCAATAAAATGTATCACAAATTGATTTTCTTTCTTATGTCTTTTGACATAAGGTGCTTAAATAAAATCATTGCCATTGAAATGAATCAGTGACACATTTGCCTTGTGATTTTCAAGTCACTTTGATTAGTCTACCAACTGCCTCAGAGCACTCATGTAAATGTTGAAGTAGAAAATCTATTGTACACAATGTTATATGTTTTCATTAGAGGGGACAATTCTTTCAAAAGGAAATCGTCTTTTGAACGATAAAGACCTTTCATACGTATACCTTGAACATTATGATCACAAACAGATAATTTTTAAAAGAAAAGTAATTAGAAAAATATCAAGTAAGAACATTTTAAAAAGTGGAGGTGAACATTCAGAGACAGAGAGGCTAAATAACTCTTTAAGAGTTTTGCTGAGAAGAGGAACAAATAAATGATCAACAGTTCCATGGAAATGATGGTCAAGCAGAAAGGTATTTTTTTTCTGTAATAATCAAAAATATAAATTACTTATATGCTCATTGATATGATCAGGTAGAAAAGGAAAAACTAATGAAGAAAAGGGAAGAACTACTTGAGTAATATTCTTGATTTGGGAAAATAGGAAAGAAGTCACTCATATGTATAGGAGTTGACCAAGTATAGAAGTAGATAAAGTTCAACTATAGTAACAAGATTTCTATAGATTGAATGTCCTTTCCAAAATTCATGTTGAAATTTAATTGCAATTGTTTATTACCAGTTTTAAAAGGTGCTACCTTCAAGAGGCAATCAGAACTTGGGGGCTCTGCCCTCGTGAATAGATTAATGTCATTATTATAGGAATAATTCCACTCAAAGGAGGATTTTGCCCCCTATCCCATGCCTATTCTCAGCCTTACAACTTCTGCCATGAGATGACACAGGAACAAGGCCCTTGCCAGACATGCTCATTGATCTTGGACTTCTAGAATCATGGATTATTGGATTTCTCTAGAATCATGAGAAATAAGTTTTCATTGCTTACCGAGTCTTTAGTATTTCGTAATAGCAGCAGAAAAAAGGAAAAGTAGGTGGATAGTTTGGCAAAATAGTTAATAAAACTGTTCTTATGATTGCTTCAACTTTCTTCTAAAGATAGGGAGTAGGGAGCAAGATCATCAATTGAGAATGGTGCTTAGGGAGTGAGGGTAAAGGTTTTGCAAGAGACTAGAAGAGTGCGATTAGTCAGTTAGGATAATTGGAGTGTTAGTGGATTAGAGAAATAAATAATGGCCATGGTGCTCTGATTTTTAGGTAACATATTTAAATAGAAAGCACTCTGAATATTTTTTTCTTTTTAAATTTCATTTTTAGCCACACTTAGCTTCATGGAGACAGGTGTCTGATAAACAGAGCACTGGGTTTTATTGGAGTCGTTATCTTGTTAAGGAAGTGCAATGATGCAAGTGTGAGGAAAGAAATAGAGAGTGTATTCATGAGAAAGGTTTTAATGATTGATTATTCTTAGAAAATTTGAGTGGGTTGATACACCTGTTTCATCTACCAAGATAGAATTCCTGAAGAGCAAACTGCTTTGGGGGCTGCCTATCAAGAAAGAATTGGAACCATGTAGACACCAGAAGAATTTGTAAGACATGGAGAAGAGAATTTTGAGTAGTGGTTATTATGTCTCCAAAATGTTCCCCAAGAGCCAGACATCAGGAGAAGAGAATTCAGTTCTTTTACTACCTGGTCCGGCATTAGGAGTTACATATTATCTGAAACCAACAAAACAGGACAGAATCCCTGACAGCATTGAAATGGGCATATGGTAATATAAATAGAAGCCAATGTATTATTCACCTTGAGATTGTTTGACATTGGGAATAAGAAAGCATATCTCTATGTAGAGGTATGATCATGAAGTCATCTAAGCCATTTGCAAAAGTGTCAAAACTTGGCTCATTTTAAGAATACCTCATGTAGAATTGTTCCTGGAAAATTTATAAAAGAGGCTTAGTCTATTTTTTGCTGCTTTAACAGAATACCACAGATCGTGTAGTTTATAAACAGAAATACATTTGGCTCCAAAGTCGCAGAACCTGGGAAGTCCAAGAGCCTGGCTTTTGCCATCTGCTAAGGGTCTTGGTGCTGTGTGATCCCCCACAGTCAAAGGCAGAAGAGCAAAGAGGGCAAGCAAAGGAAAAAGAAGGAGAGGAGATAGGGTCCAAATTCTTCCTTTATGAGGAAGCACCCCAGCAATAATTAACTCACTACCAGAATAAGGACTTTAATCCATTAGTAAGGGAATACTTCTCATAATCTAATAAACTTGTTAAGGTTCCATCTTTCAAAACTGTCACCATGTGTTCCAGTTTACAAAATATGAGTCGTAGGGGCCACATTGCTGCCATGGCAGGCATGAATCTCCCACGTTGCCAAAATTCTTTCTTTTAATGAATACATCAAAGAGAATTAATTTCCTGGGTTGTCAGTAAGTAGCATCACGTGGTTGAAATGATAATTGAAACTGGAAGAACCAACTTAACATGATGAGCTAAAAGGAACGTGTGTGCTATCAAGTCACCTAAACAGCAAAGGTCTGTCCCTGGTTTTTAGATTTATTCTTTTTCTCCAAGAACAGGAGTCACCCTGAAAATAACTCAGTGTTACTACCTCTCAATCTTAAGATCACATACATGAGAGACAGATTTCAGAAACAGACATTAAAAGACTGATTAGAATTTACTGAGGTTAGAATTTGTCACTGCTGCAGCATGAACTACTTTGGTGATTTTACAGTAATGGTATTAAGAACAAGGGAATAAACAATATGGTGTTACATACAGATGGGATGGGTCAGGGTTTGGTTCCACATAATTGAGTTTACCCTCTTGTGGCTGAATTCCAAAAACGAAAATATGAACCTGGTCACACAGAATGTAATGTCTAAACATGGCAGGCATACGGTGCAGAGTAAATCTGATGTTGTACATACAACAGTTCAGTAGCACTGATTCACTATCCGTGGAAGGCACGGGCTTTGGGGTGGAATCGTAAGAAGGCCAGGTTCACACCTGAAGATGCTAATGACACGTCATGGGCCCTAACTAGCAGGATGAAAAAGTTATGACCAAGAAATTAAGCTCAGAATTTATTCTTCATACCAATCAATACTTAATAACAACACAGCTTTTTGTATTGGACCCTGCCTATTTCACAGCGATTGATTCATTTGTCCTTAAATGTTTTTTGTAATGCAGAGTAAGCTCTGGCTATTTGCACTAGTGACTGATACCAAATAATAGTGTCGCAGAAGAAAGAGGTAATACAGCACTTCAATTATCAGAAGCTTTAGGTCAAGTCAGGAGGTCATCCTCATTAAAGAACTTAAGAAGGATTTTTTTTTTTTCGTAATTCAGAAAAGACAGACAGGATGGGTGGGCTTCTAAGCTTGAAGCAGCTGGATAATACAGATGAATATGCATTATTGCCCTATCTACCTATATCTATCTATCTCTCTATATCTATTTATCTATCTAACACAGGTGTTAGGGAAGTGAATTTTCTTGAATTGGCTCTGCTTTGCACTTGCTCAAATGAAGAACATTGGAGTGGATCGGTAACATTACAGATAATTCTAAACTTCGAGGTGCTCACACTCTCCTTTTCTTTCATTCATTCATTAATTATCAAAGATTTCATTACAAAAGCTAAATATGCTTGAACTATTTTCTGGTAAGAGTTTGTGTTTCCTGACAAATAGAATCAACCGACCGGGAGAGTTGAAGGAGTCTAGCTAGCGTATGATAGGAGGAAACACACTGGAGAATTCACAGACATAATGTGGAGGTTGCTGAATCACCAAGTAGCCAAAGGAAGGTGGTTCTATCCAGATATACTGATATCCAAAGAAGTAGAAAGAAATGAATAATTTTTTATATACTCAGTATTTGAAAAATACTGTAACATTTTTTCCAACATCTTTTTTTTCTCTATCCCTGCTTGAAAATGTGGGTATTTCTTGTTCATGATCACCTCAATTAAAGGGAAAAAATGGAAAGGCGAGAACCTCAGGTCCAGGTCAGCCAATTCTGCTGCTGCTAATAGCACCCTTAGTGACTTTTTGATTTAGAAGTTAGCTAAATAGTAATTATTACCCCAGGGTACTGAACATTTTTTTAGTGACTTGAAAGTAGAAATGTAGTTGTTAAGGTAGCCTAACTTATAATTTGTTGTATAAAAAAGGTCTTCGAATTCCTATGTGTGATTATCTAATCTTGGCTGCAAAAACGTTGTGAAAGCAAATGACAACCATTGTAGGAAGAATCTGTCAGGCAGATTATTATCACGTAGCATCTCCATCTACAAAAACAGAAGTACTGGCTCTGCAATGTTCAGAGTTATATACAAAGATCTTATGAGTTTGACTTGAACAATGCACCGGGGTGATTTCGTGCTGATCAGAATATCAAGCTGTAAAACTGTATTCATTACCAATATTGCTAAATTCTGGATAAAATCTCTTTATTAATGATACACAATTATTTTCTAACCAACACACATATGTATATTATGGTTAAAGAATTTGTGTGTCATCAGGCTTGCACTGTTAGGCATGGGTCCAGATGTTAATGAAGCTGCAAAGGTTTCCTGGTCTCCCCACTGCCACCCTCAGGTTCAGTTGTGTGCTGTACAGATAGCTAATTAAGGAGACAAGAGGGAATGTCAAAGAAGGGAGACAGTTTGTTGCTGAGGATGTCAAATGAGAAGTGGGAGAAAGGCCTCAAATCTGCCCACCCAACTACTGATGTGGTCAGAGGTTTTTCCAGAGGTGAAATGAATAATGCATGAAGTGAGTGAGCATCATTACCTGTCTGGAGCAGAGTGCAAGGCACGCATGTGCCGTGGGAAATCACACCGGCACAGATAATGGCACACTCAAAAACTGGCAGATCAGTCCCTCCCAGAATGGAGATTTTAGTAGTGTAATCAACTAGGGGTTAATATTGGTCATTCATTTGCTCTTATGGACAAGGAGGATGTGGAGAGTAGGTGCTCAGTGGGTCCTTGGGCAAGATCCTCGACTGAGTACCAATTATCTTTCCTTCTCTTAATAAATAGGTGGCGTATGGCCTCTTCTGTACAGCCTGCCTTCAGGGAGGTTCCCAGCTTCTGAAAAGCAATTCAAAAGGGAATGTACCAGTATCAATGAAATAGAAAGTGACAACGTTCCCATCGGTTAGTCTTACTGGCCTGGGAACTTGAAATGTAAGAAGCAAACTGCAAAAAGACATTTTGTTCATGTAGCTGGTTACAAAGACAGGAAGTGTGGAGAAGGACACTAACTAAAATCCCAGTTTAGTGCCTTCAACTCTGATTGTATTGGGGGAGAATGTCTTCAAATGGATAATTAAGTAAAATAATAGCATTAAAGACAGCCCTAATCCAATATGACGCTATGCTTACAAGAAGAAGAAATTTGGACACAGATATGTACAAAAAAAGGAAGGTGTGAAGACAGCAAGATGACAGCCAATGTTTTATATGGATCTATTTATATATGGCTCAGAAGCAAATAAAAGTAGCACTGAGGCATACATATGTATGGATGCCTGTGTTAAAACAGTTGCATACAAAACAAGGATTCTCGCCTGCCTATTGGGTAATTTTTTTTTATTTATTTTTAAAACCATACAGTAAAATTGACCCTTGAGGCATAGTTCTATGAATCATAACACAGGTACAGATTCGTATAACCACCACCACAATCATTGTGGGGAACTCTCTTGTTCTTTGAGGGGCCCTTGTACGGTTACTCCTTTCCTTCATCGCTAAGCCCTGGGAACAACTGGTCTGTTCTTTACCATTATACTTTTGTCTTTTCAAGGATAGCATATAAATGGAACAAAACAGCCTGTTATTCTTTGAAAATGGCTTCTTCACTCAGTATTGCACCACGGAGTTTCATCCAAGTTGTTAAATGTATCAATAATCCATTCTTTCCATTCTGAAAAATATTTCATTGTATGGATGCAGCAAATTTTGTTTGTCTATTAAAGGACATTGGGGTTATTTCTAGTTTAGAGCTATTATGAACATTGCACAAAGATTTTTGTGCAGTCATAAATTTTTATTTTTCTAGGATAAATACCCTAGATATCTAATTGTTCCAATATCATTTTTTGAAAAAAGTTTTTCTATTGAATTTACCACAAAAATATAGCTAATTGATTTCTTTTTATATATTTATTTATTTTGCAGTTTTTGGCTGGAGCTGGGTTTGAATCAGCCACTTCCAGCATGAGGCCAGCGCCCAACTCCTTTGAGCCACTGGAACCGCCTGCTAATTGATTTCATACAGAGGTGCTTCTGTCTCTCAATTGTCCAAGACACCATCAAGATCATTCTACCATTATAAGAATTTTTGAATTTTGTTTTTTTTCAAAATTATTTTGCTGTTCTAGTTCCTTTGCCTTTTCATATACGTTTTAGAATCAGTCTATATCTACAAAAACTCCTACTCGGAATTTGAGTGCAATTGAATTAAATCTATACATCATTTGGGGACTTCATTCATACCTATATTGGGTCTATCAATCCATGAACACAGCCAGCACATCCCTCTCTTTTTTTTAGGTCTTCCTTCATTTCTTTCATTAGCTTCTGGTGATTTTCAGCATGTGACCCCTTCGCATATTTTGTTAGATTTTGATGGGCATCTATTGTAAATAGTTTTTTTAGGAGTTGAGGAAGCAGATGTCAGGTCCCCATGTTACCAGGTTCCTGATTCCAAGTACTGAAGAATACAACCATTATTGCAGGGTTGTCAGAAGGACTCAGCAGAGCAAGCAGGGGTAAGCAGGCAAATGCACACATTTCATTAGAGATTGAAGGATAGTAAAATCCAAAGAAGGAACAGGTCATCCATGCGAATTGAAGAGACACTGAGTTTTACAAGATTGTACCTTTTATGCTGAGTCACTGATTTTATGCTGAATGTGGGGTGTAATATTCATGGTTTTTCTTGGAAAAGGGTGGAAAATTCCCTGACTTTTTCTATTCTTGCAAGGCAATTTCCGAGGGTCGCCATGGTATTTGTAAACTGTCATGATGCTGGTGGGTATAATTCTTACTATGTTAATGAGGGTATTTATTTAGGAATATTGTTACCTTAACTGTGCACATGCTCCAAAGACCTTCTAGTGAGGCATTGACAATATCTCTACTGTGTGGTTTCTCTACCTCTTTCTGGTAGCGATCAGTACTCGGAGACTCTCATCTGTTCTTTCCAGAAGCCTTTTCTCTAGTGTCCTAATCAGGCTGTTCTCAACACAACCCAAATCAGTATGATGATATCTGTCTGTTTATGTCAGAACATCACCAAGACATTAATCAGTCCCCCCAAATAATCAGATCCCCCAGACAACCCACCTGCAAGATCTTGCACCTGTGAGGTTTCAATTAGTCCTGCTGCCATAACAACTTAGGCCAAGCCTGTCCAAAATAGCCTACCTGCATTCACCATACACCTTGCTCTGCCTACCTAACTGCCTCACCTAACAGTATTCTGTATAATTTTTTAACTTTTTATTTGCAATTATTCATTGCTAGCTTATAGGAGTGCTTAGCATTTTGTTTGTTGAACATGTATCTTGCAGTGTTGCTTAATTCCTTTATTCATTCTCAGAGCACATTTTATAAATTCTCTAAGATTTTTATCTGTAGATAATAACATATGTGAATTGGAGTAATTGTATTTCCTCTTTTCTAAACTGTAAGCCATTTTTTTTCTTGCCTTATTAAACTAGTTGGACCATGCAATACAATATTGAATAGCAGGAGTGAAAGTGGGCATCTTTCCTTAGTTCTTGATGTCAGACAGAAAGAAATTAGTCTTTCTCAATCAATTGACTGTATTTGTTAAGGTCAAGTTCTGACTATTTTGCTCTTTGGTACCTGTGTCTATGTACTGCCAAACACCACGCTCTATTACTATTACTATGGTGTAAGTCTAAAATTCACATACTGTAATTCTTCCAAATTCATTCTTCTTTCAAAATTGAATTGGGCACTTTAGTTCCTTTGGTTTTTAATATAAAATGTAGATCCAACGTGTCTTTATCAATAGAGTAGTATTGAAATTCTAATAGGGTTTGCTTAAATCTATACATTAATTTGGGGAGAATTGACATCAGTACTAATTTTTTAATCTTCCAATCCACAAATGTTTATTTCTTTCCTTTTATGTAGGTCTTATAGGATTTCTTTCATCGGATTTAGTTTTTAATATTCAGGAGCTTCCCATAGTTGTTAAACCTACTTTATTTATTTATTTATTTATTTATTTATTTATTTATTGGAGTGAATGATGACAAATGATACTTTGCTTTTAAATTTAGTTTTCCCAAATATTAAAACCTTTTACTGTGTGTGGATCATGTATCCTGCAACCTTGTTAAACTTCCTTCTTTCTTCTAGGATATTTTTGATGGATTCATTAGTATTTTCTATG
Organism: Galagoides demidoff; assembly: GCA_963574575.1. NCBI lineage: Eukaryota > Metazoa > Chordata > Mammalia > Primates > Galagidae > Galagoides > Galagoides demidoff. Next base: position 12,613 of record CAUYQV010154801.1, on the reverse strand, counting down.
TAGATAAGAAAATCGTTTGCAATAGGGGAAATCTATATTCTTATACTCCAATATGTAACACATACCATAATTATTTATTTCCTAGTGCTGTGCTAAAACTTACAGCATGTCAAATGTAGGGAAAACACTCAACTTTATCCATTAATTATGACAAACGTTGGTATTTGTAGATATTACTTATCAGCTTGAGGATGTTTCCTTCTAGTCTGACCCTGTTAAGTGTTTATCATGAGTATTGTTGAAGTATATGAAATTTTTTTCACATTGGGTGAAGTGATTTTTGAATTGGTTAATATAATGGGATACATTATTAATTTTCAATTATTGAAATACGCTTACATTAAAGTAGGAATAAAACTACTTATTTGTGGCATATTTTTCTTTATATATAAATGCTGCAATTTGCTACTATTTCATGGAGGATTTTGTGTCCAAGTTCATGAGGAATAATGCTCAATAGCTTTTTAACTTGTATTTTTAATTTTCTCCTATTATTTTTGTCTAGTTTAGGTGTTCAAATAAAATAAGTTAGAAAGTATTATCTTGTACTTTTTTTAATAAAAAGAGATTGTGCATAATTTGTGTATTTCTTCTTAAGAACATTTGACAGGATTTGTCTATGAAATCATTTAGACCCAAAGATTTCATGTTTAAAAGGTTTTTAATTAGGGTTTCAATTTATTTAATAATTACAGTATTACTCAGATTATATGCTGCTTTTAGGATGAGTTTGTGGTTTTTAAGAATCGATGCATTTCATCTAAAATTGCAATGTATATAAATAGAGTAAATTATATTTCTTTATTAAGTTTTTAGTATCTGCATGATTCATCCATCATAATAGCTCTTACATTGTTCTTACAACCTCACTCTCTCTCTTTCTTTATCTCTCTTCTTACTAGTGCCCTAGAAGCTTATCAATTTTATTGATGTTTTCAAAAACACAACTTTGGTTGAATTGATTTTTCTCCATTTTTTTTGTTTTTATTATTATTGACATCTGCTCTTATTTTTATATTTCCTTCCTCTGCTTGTTTTGAGTGTTTCTTGTTTTGTTTTGTTTTGAGACAGAGTTTAACTCTGTTGCCCTAGGCTAGAGTGTTGTAGCTACAGCACCCTCAAACTCCTGGGTTCAAGCAATTGTCCTGCCTCACACTCCCAAGTTGCTGGGACTACAGGTGCTTGTCACAGAGCCTAACTTTTTTCTATTTTTGGTAGAGATAGGGCCTAGCTCTTTTCAAGCTGGTCCTCAAGCTCCTGAGCTCAAGTGACCTTCCTACTCTCTCCCAGAGGGCTAGAATGACAGGCATGAGACACTACACTCGGCCTCCAGAAGTTATTTTTTATAACCTGTTATCCTCCAGTTTTCTTATGACTATTTTAAATTCGTCAGATACTTTCAACTTTTGTAACATTGATATGACTGACAATTTTTAATTTTAAACATCTTGTTGAGATTATCTTGGTTCTTTGGCATGGTGAGTCAGAGTTTTGTTAGCAGGCTCCACAGGAGATAATCACTTTTATTTATTACAACGATGGTGATAACAGAGCTCTGCCCCAAATCTGTTTGTTTTTAATTATTATTCTTTTTTAATTTAAAGCTACTAAGGGTTGAATAAACAATCTCTGTTGATTCACATGTACCCTTATGTTGTGTTCACCTTGAAAACTGGTTACCATGAGTGAGAATTGCTTAGTGCTGTTTCACACATGCTTTGGTCTTTTGGCTAGAGAAAGCAAGCATCACATAGGACTAGTTTTTTTATTGTGTCTGTTGGGATTTCTGGGATGTCTCTAGTGTTTAGGCTGGAATGTTAAGGAGGCAAGAAAAAAGATCTTAGGAAATATCTTGTTGCTCATTTCTTAAGTCTCAATCAGGCCTAAGTAAGCATGCTCCAATGCTTTTCTCTACTTTTCAAAGTTTCTTCAACATGACTAAGTGATTTGTCTACGGGTTATTGTGTGTGTGCTCATGTATGCACACCTGTTTGATTGGAGGAGTAACTGGAATGTTTTTACTCCACTGTATTTGAACTAAGAGGCTAGTACCTTGACTTAGGAAAAGCAATGTTCATAGTTATAACCTATGTTAAGAGACTTTAGATAAATAGATTATTTTATTTTTGTTATTGTTTTAGTAATCTCTAACACTCTTAAAACAAATTATTGATTCTTTGGAGAAATTTATATATAAAAATTAATTTTCACATATACAGATTTTCAGGTTGTTAATTATGAAATATTGGAAAATAAGATTTAATTTTTCTTTACATAAAATCAATTCATATAAAATGGAATTGATAGGATTTTTTTTACCTTCTATTTTCTATTTTTCTTTTTTTCTAGCTATATGTTATCCTACTTTAAACAATGTTCAAGGCATCCTCTAATTTCTGACTACCTACAATTTTAGGTAAAATTGGTTTCTGTTTTTTAGCTATTTGATAAATATTGTCAGATCATATGTTGAAAGCAAACTGAGTACAAATTCCCTATGTAATATTCAAAAAATTCACCCTTTAAGTTTAATTTTTTTATCTCTCCAAAGAACAATGCATTCATCAGTATCTACATTAACTCAGTTATGCTCCCGCCAGAAAAGAATTAGAACTGAAAAAATTTTCTTCATTTCCTGAGTGTATGAGTAACTGTTTCCTGTGTAACAATTATGCCATGTTACCCTTCATTCTTGGCATTTCTAGCTGTGGATATGAAAGAGATTATAGGATACTTAAAGGTAACAAAACTAAATTGACTATGGTAAACATGTCAGTGTCATTCACAATATGACCATAATAGGTAAATTATGAAATATGGATGGATTAACTCCTACTCAGCCCTCTGGAGTCACTGCTTTGCATGATACATGATTTAGTTTCTTACTGCTCTTTCTGGTTCGTCTCTTTGGTTTGCATACAGAAGGTTAACACTGTTGCCTCACCACATACCCCCGTCATCCAATTAATACAACAGGCTGTACAACACTATTTATTTATGTGAAGAATGACAAAGAAAAAATAAATACTTCAACATAGAAATAATAAGTAAGATAATATGATTATCTGTAGAGGCACTAGGCCCTATAAGGAGCACATGTGCAAGTAGGAGAATTATTATTTTGTATTCTTTCAAGTAATTTCCTCTTTTTAAGGCCAAGTCATATTCTCAAATATATTGTATTATTCTTCTGAAAAGGCAATTGGCACTCAAAATTCAGTTTGTGTAATGTTATTTTAAAAAGAATAGACATTATATCTTTTCCAATTTGTTATGTTATACTGCTTATAATATATAGATAATAGTATGCTTTAAGTATGCATAATATGCATAAATATTAAATATGCTTTAATATTTATTATAGACATGCAGTATTTCTAATATGACTATCATCACAGCTTAAATAAATACATAACTTCTTAATTTCCATAAAATGTTATATCACTGACATTATTCTGAATTAGAAAAACCGAACAGTTCTCTCTTAGCAATATATTTTGAATCTAAAACAATAGGGATTATTAAACAGTCAAACAGCTCAACTTATCACCTTGACCAGCTCTGGACTTTTAGGCAGTGAAAATGAATATTATGGTTGATTGCTCAAATCCAAACCATTCTACTCGTGGTAAACCACAACAACAACAAAAAAAGATTTAGGGTAACTCATTTTCTGGTTTGCTTTGTTTGTATTTTGTGGAGAATGTGAATTGAATGCTATCTTTTAATGACATCCCTTTGTTATCAGAGACTAGCCCTGGAATAAATACATAGTCCTACCCTATAAATGAGATGTGGGAAAAATTTCCACAGTACCCAAAGAATTAATAATAAGTCTTTAAAAAATTGAATGAGAAAGTTTTCCTGTCTGATACTGGTAAATACCCTGCATTTAAGAGAAGATGGAACTTTAGCGTGAAGCCAACAATGTGGATGATAGAATGAAATGATGGAAAGAACTAAAATGTCTAAACACATAACTAAGCTGCAAGGTTGTCCAGCCATAAAGCCAATCTCACTCTAGGTTTTCCCCCTTTTTGAGGTCTAATATGCTTCACTTTAATATATTTGTCTTATTTTATGATTCACATATTTCAAAGCATACTAACAGATACAGAAGTTAACAACTTTAGAATGGATACAGCAGGAAACAAGTTGAGAACACATGCTAGTACATGAAAATGTGACAGATTGAAAATATCAAATTTCCAAATTCATAGTATTGATATTTGTGAAATGCTATCTATGGAATGTAAAAAGAGGAAGATACAGATGCCCAGGAATAACTGTGAAAAGCTGAAGAAGATAAAATTGAGATGAGAGCTGAACAACTGGTAAGATTTGAGGAATGGATTAAAATTACATTATGTATAGAACAAAGGCAGTGGAATAAAATATAAAAAGAGAAAAATGATCATACAAATAGCCCCAAGTATTAACAAAATGACATCTGGTGGTATATATTATGTGATTTAGAATGAATTCTGTGTTTCTTTCCAAAATCGGAATTTTTTCATAAATAAATGGATATAATCCAAATGTTAAATTAAGTATTATTTCCAATGAATGTTAATATATAATAATTCCTTACATTTCTGATTGAAATATATAGATATTACTAGTCCATTATGTGCTAATTTGATAAATCACATAAAAAATTCTGTAGTCAAAATTTAATCATTTCTCATGAAAAACAATCACATGTTTTTTAATATCTGAGTGTACAGCTCAGATCACAAATAATATTCACATGAGATAGAAATAAAATCACCAGTAAAAATTCTAAAAGCATGGAAAAATTAGATAGGTGTTATGGAGTGGTATGCAGCAACAATCCTAGCTACTACTCAGGGGCTGAGGTAGGAAGATCTGTCGAGCCTGGGAATTTGAGGTTGCATTGACCTATTATGACTCCACTGTACCCTGGGTGAGAGAGCAAGACTTTATCTCGAATAGATAAAGCATTGTTATATATTAAAAATATGTGTCCCCCCCATTCATATGTTGAAATCCTAACCCCCAAAGTGATCTTATCAGGAGGTGGGCCCTTGAGAGGTAGTTAGATCATTAGAGTGAAACTTTCCTCATTGGAATTAGTGCCCTTAAAAACAGAAACCTGGAGAAAGCTTCTTACCATCCTTCCCCATGTAAAAGAAAAAAAACAAGACAGTGGTTTGCAACCCAAATAGGGCTCTCCGTGGAACTCATCTGCATTGACAACTTCCAATAGCCAGAACTGAGAGAAATAAATTTCTGTTATTTATAAGCCACCTAGTCTGGGATACTTTATTTTAGCAGCCAAAAATAAAGCATGTTTTGAAAAGTACAAGTTATTATAAAAACTATAAATTGGCTTGGCACCTGTAGGTTCCAGGCCTGCCAAACAACAACTACTATCTAAAAATAGCTAGGTTTCATGGTGGGCGCCTATAGTCCCAGCTACTTGGGAGGCTGAGGCAAGAAAATCAGTTAAGCCCAAAAGTTTGAGGTTGCTGTGAGCTGTGATGTTACATCACTCTACCCAAGCCAACAGCTTGAGCTCTCTCTGCCCCCCAAAAACTATAAGGTTTTGTTTATCATTATACATGTAATCTACCTATTATATACAAACATTTGAGATTACTTTTCAGTTTGTACTATCTGCAACAATTTAACGGGTAAGAATAAGTGAACAGGACTGGAGCAGCTTACGTTCATAGAGAACATGAAATCTTGTCAGTTTATAAAACAAAAGAGAGGGTTTGGGGTGATGCCTGCGGCTCAAGGAGTAGGGCCCCAGCCCCATACACTAGGTTCAGGCCCAGTCCTGGTCAAAACTGCAAAAATAAATAAATAAATAACACAGCTTAAAAAAAAAAAAGGCTTTGAATACAACAGTTGTTAATGAAGCAAATGACTCTGGAGAAAACCTTTTGAACAAAGCATCTAGCAAGAAGTTTCCTCTTCCCAAGAAGGACCAATTCCTGGTCCCTCAAGTTCTTTCAGTGTTTCTTCTCACTTAAACCATCAAAAACACCATGTACTGTGTAATAATCTTTTAAACGTAAAAATGCAACATGGAGACTGAAAACCTGCCATTGTTTGTTGTTACCATTGTTGAATGGTTGATACAGGTTTTCTGGCAATGTTATTGTGATGCTTAGTTACCCTAAAAACATTCTTTTTCATTGCAATAATAGTATATATATATATTTTTACTATTAAGTACTTATCTGGGAATAAGTCTAAGAAAATGATTGTTTATAAGTGGTATATAAATTTAGAATAAGGAAAGATGGTGATGGCAAATCACCATAGATTGTCCATATGGGTGACAGAGAGTAACACCTTTGGTTTATTCTTTAAATAAACATATATGTATATATTTCAGTTTGTAGTATCTGCAACAATTTAATGTGTAAGAATAAATGAATGAATCTATCTATCTATATATAGATAGATATAGATAGATAGATAGATATATAGAGAGAATCTATTCCTTGGGCTAGAGTGCCTTGGCATAAGCTTAGCTCACAGCAACCTCAAACTCTTGGGTTCAAGGGATCCTCCCACCTCATCCTCCCAAAGTGAGGATTATAGGCGTGAGCCACCATGCCCAGTCCTTTAAAAACATTTTTTTAAATAAATCACATTTATATTGTGTTTTTCCCTCATTTCCCACATTTGCTTTCTGATATTTCTTTTTTTGTTTTTTTTTTTTTGAGATGGAGCCTCAAGCTATCCCCCTGGGTAGAGTGCCATGGCATCCCAGCTCATAGCAACCTCCAACTCCTGGGCTCAAGGGAGTCTCCTGCCTCCGCCTGCCTCCCAAGTAGCTGGGACCACAGGCACCCGCCACAATGCCCGGCCATTTTTTGGTTGTAGCCATCATTGTTGTTTTGGCGGGCCCGGGCTGGGGATGAACCCGCCACCTTAGGTGTACGTGGCTGGCGTCTTAGCTGATTGAGCCACAGGCGCCGAGCCCTTTCTGATATTTCAATATATACAAACTTTGTTTCTTGAACAAAATTTTTTAAAATATTGTGTAAAATTACCTTCGGCTGTGTTTATAAAGTGAATATAAAATACATATGAATGTTGTGTTTAGATTTGGTTCTCCTCCCCCCATAACTCATTATGTAAATATTGCAAAGTCCAAAAAAAAAATTTAACTCATAAACACTTCTTGTCCCAAGCATTTCAAATAAGGTATATTGAACTTTAATTAAAAATGTTCCATGTGCAACAAAAATTGCAAATAATGCAAAAAAAAGGTATGGCCCATACATAGGTACATTAATAGATACTGTTTCTGAAGAAGGGCAGATATGGTTCTCAATCCCTAAAATTTAATAAACAATAAAACCCAAAAACTTGAAAATAAATTAAAATATCTTATCCTTAAAGAGCAAAGTAGACCTAAGAGTTAAGGGATAATGGAAGAATAATATCTAAAAAATAAAAATATTAATAAATAAATAGAATTTATGAAATAGACCAAAAGAAATTCTGGAGCTGAAGGATAAAGTCTAAAATGGAAAAAATACAATACTGAGGGTTTTAGCAGAAGAATTAAACAAACTCGAAGAAATCAGTGAATATAAAGCTAGATCTGTAGAATCTGACCAACCTGAGATACAGAAAAAGTAAAAATGAATATAAATGAGACGAACAAAAAAGAACTACAAGACACCAACAAGTGTACCAGCATAAATGTAGTGGGAGCTCCAGAGAGAGAGAGAGCAGAGAAAAAATGTGGTGGACAGAATATTTGAAGAAATAATGGCCGAAAACTTTCCCAATTTCATAATATGTATCCATATATACATATGTGCGTGTGTGTGTATGTGTATATGTGTGTGTATATATATAAATCTATAAATATATACATTTTATTATAATTCTATTATATATATGAATATATAATTCTATTATACATACATATAATTCTCTCTATATATAAAAATCTACAAAATTGGGAGGCTCAATGTATAATTATACTCTAATTCTATTATATATATAAATCCATTATATACAAATAATATATAGAATATATAATTAATAATATATTGCCATATATTACATAATAATATAATTATATATAAGTACTTTATAGAATAAATTCTATTTAACATATATTCTATTATATATATATAATTATATTTTATATATATGTATACATATGTATCTACAAACCCAGAAAGCTCAATGAACTTTAAGAATGAACACAAAACGATCCACTGAAGGCACCTTGATCTTAGATGTCCTGCTACCAGAACTATAAAAAAATTAAACTATCGTAGTTTAACCAGCCAGACTGTGGTATTTTGTTTCAACAGCCCTCACAGACTCATGCAAGTGTTCCTTCCTTACTAGCAATGTGGATAATATGGATCTCATACATCATTAATGGGTGTATTACATAAAATTTTCAAGAATTTTTAAGTTGGTTGTTGGACTTAATTACATGATTTTCTTGTGATTTTTTTCAAACTAAATGCATATCTTTGACTAGCTGGAATGATGTGGCCTGTTGACATACAATTTGTTCAGATGCTAAATTAAAATTAGGAGTAGATCACAATTCATTTTTGAGCATCTGAAACATACTAATATATTGTAGGAAAATATCTATCTCTATTTATTAATAAAACATTTTAATGATTTTGATTACCAAATTGGTATCATGATTTTTAAAAATTAATTATTCCATCTATTTTTAAGCTATGGAACTGTTTTATAAAATAAAATGTATCATACTTCAAAAAATAAGGAAGTGCCTTATAAACTTAATTTGAACCACACTCAGATGTAGATGAAATTATTTGGTGTTCTTTTTATTATTATTTACTCTGAAAATTGAGTCAAGAAAAGTCTCCATAAGTCCTTAGATTAATCCTATGATTTTTTTTGGCTCATTCTGAATATAATTAGATTTTCAAATTTATGGACTAACCATTGCACATCCATGTCATGCACACACACACACACACTTATTGACACATACACAAGCTCATGACGTTTTGGCTAATTCTTCATTTTGTCTTTTTTCTTTATTTTTTATTACCTTTATAAAAAAACATTTGATTTTATTGATTTTTTTAATCTGTGAATTGTAGAATTGCTTAGTTAATTCTATACACATAAGTTTTTATTTTATTCACTAATTTTCATGTGTCCTTATTTTTTAATCTCTTCCTGATTTATTTATATTTCTTCTAATTATTTAAAGTAAAGCAATGGCCTCTTCATGTTTTACTAAGTATAGTTTTAGTGATAATGCTTAGATTTGAATTTTGATTTCATATTCCTTGAGAAGGGTGGATCCTATTTTATTAGGATCTATAATTTGAACTTTTTTTTATATTTTGGTTATCAAATTGTGAGAATTTTATGTATATATATATAATTTTGCTATATCTATATGTGTGTGTATATATATATATATATATATATATAATCTCAGTATAACAGATAAAGAAAATCATTTAAACAATTATTCCATACATAATTTTTTCAGGCTTGCTCATCAACCTAAAATATAAAATTATTCCTTCACGCCTATATACACACACACACATTTTATCTCTAGTATTGTCTGTTATTTGGGAAGATCAATGCTGAAAATGGATTCCAGGAACCCACTCATTTACTGAAGGCCTTGCTTACAAGACTATTAAAGAGATCGAAGCAAACTTTAGGTGGCTGGTGGAAAAGAACAAGCTCTCAGTTCTGTGAATATGATAGGGCCCACAGCTAATGTGAGGTAGAGGAAAGATCCTGTTCCTATATTGCTGCTATGGTGCTTGGAACTATAAGAACTATAGTCTTGTCTATGGTCTTTCCCCCAAAGTAGAAAGAATGTCTATATTTTCTCTTCCAAGTACACTTTCCCTTTCTTAGAATCTCTAGAATATGATAAATATTGATGAAATGCAGCAACATCAAGAATGTATGCCTTAAATCTGGAGAAAAACATGGTTTTTTACCTCAATACTCAGCTCCTGAATATTCTGTAGTACATTTTAAGAGATCCACTAATACCGCCCACTGATTTAGATTACTAAAAGACTGGAGTTTATCACTTAAATCACAGATGACACAAGTCATTATGTTAAGTCCTGCTGTCTTGCTGTATGAATTTAGCCAGACCTTCCTCCACCAAAAAGGAAAATACTGTCACAGGTTCAAAAAGAAGTGATTATAACTTAGAAATTATTTGATTTGATTTAAAAAATAATTAATTTGTGCCTTGGCACCCATAACACAGTGGTTATGGTGCCAGTCACATGCACCAAGGCTGGCAGTTTCAAGCTCGGCCCAGGTTAGCTAACAACAATGACAACTGTAACAAAAAGGAAAAAAAAAATAGCCAGGCACTGTGGTGGGCACCTGTAGTCCCAGCTACTTGGGAGACTGAGACAAAAGAATCACGTAAGTCCAAGAGTTTGAGGTTGCTGTAAGCTGTGAAGTCACAGCACTCTACCCAGGGTGACATAGTGAGATTCTGTTTCTCCCCCCAAAAAAATTGTATACATAATAGATGTATATATTTATGGAGTGCTTGTGATATTTGATAGAGGTATGCAGTATTGCAGTGAGCAAATCATGGAAACTGGAATATCCATTATCTTAAGTATTTATTGGTTTTTTTATATTAGAAACATTCCAATTCCCTTTTTTAGGTCTTTTAAAATACATGTCTACAATAAATTAATTTTGACTATAGATACCCTGTTGTGTTATTAAATATCATATCTTACTAACCTGCAAAACTGTATTTTTGCAACCATCAATCATTCCACTTTATCCCCCTACCTGCTATATTTCCTAGCCTCTTGTAACCATATTTCACACTTTCCATCTCTATGTAATTTTTTTTTAAGTTTTAGCTCCCACATAAGAGAGAGAACAAGTGAAATAAATGTGTTCTGTGCATGATCCATTTTACTTAGCATAATGTCCTTCAGTTCCAAATGAGAAGACTTCAGTTTTTATGGTGGTATAATATTTGATTGTGGGTATGTACCACAATTATTTTATAATTATTTATTATTGCTTATAGACACTTAGGCTAATACCAAATTTTAGCTACTGTGAATAATGCTGAAACAAACTTGGGAGTATAAATATCCCTTCAATATACTAGTTTCCTTGCTTTGGGGTATATAGTTAGCCATGGAATGGCTGGATCATATGGCAGATCTATTTTTAGTTTTGAAGAACCTCATCCAGTTGTCATCCAGAGGCTGTACTGATTTACATTCCCTCCCACAGTGCAGGAGAGTTCTCTTTCTCTGCATTATCACCACCGTTCTTAGTTGCCTATCTTTTGGATGAACATCATTTTAACTTGAGGGAAATGACACCTCATTTCACTTTTGATTTGGATTCCTCAGATTAGTAGTAATGTGGAACACTTTTATATGCATTTTTTTTTGCCATTTATATGTCTTCTTTTGAGAAATGTCCATTCACATCTTTTGTCCAGTTTTTTTCTATTGGATTATTTGAATTTTTCTATAAAGTTTTTTGAGCTCCTCATTTATTCTGGTTATGAATCCTTTATCAGGTAATTTACAAATATGTCCCTCCTTCTGTGGATTACCTCTTCACTCTGTTAGTTATTTCCTTTGCTATGCAAGTTTTTAGCTTGATGTGATCCCATTTGTCCGTTTTTGCCTTGATTGCCTGTGATTTTAAGATATTACTCAAGGAATCGTTCCCCAAATCCTGGAGAGTTTCCCCATTAAGTTTTTTTCTAGTAGTCATAGTTTCAGATATTAGATTTTAGTTTTTAATCCAATTTTATTTCATTATTGTACATGGTAAGAGATAGGGGTCTATCTTAATTCTGCAGTGCATAGATGTTCAGTTTTCCCAACAGCATTTATTGTATATTCTTGGCATATATTTGTCATATATCCAAACGTATTTGTCAAAAATGAATTCACTTGATAAATGAGAGGATTTATTTGTAATTTCTTTATTCTGTTCTATCTGTCTTGGTGTCTGATTTGATGTCATTATCCTGCTGTTAGGGTTACAACAGCTCTGTAATATAATTTGAAGTCAGGTAAAATCACTTCACCTGATTTTTCCTGTTTTATTCCCTTTTTTCAGTTATTGATTTATTATTATTATTTTTTATTAAATAATAACTTTGTACATTGATTCGTTTATGGGGTTCAGGGTACTGCTTTAATATAAAATGCAAAATGCTTACGTTGAACTCAGTGACACATTCATCACAATTATACTCATTTCTAAACAGTTTTGAAATGTACCGTTATATCATGTACATTAGGTGAGGTCCCCCCAAATACCCTACTTCCTCTCATATCTCCCCTTTACTCCCCTCTCTTTTCTCTTCCCTTCTACTTTCTGGACTATAGTTATGTTTTGCCATTCATATGAGTGTGTAGGTGATTATATATTGATTTCATAGTAGTATTGAGTACATTGGATACTTTTTTTCCATTCTTGAGCTACTTTACTAAGAAGAATATGTTCCAGCTCCATCCAGGTAAACATAAAAGATGTGAAGTCTCCATCTTTTTATGGCTGCATAGTATTCCATGGTGTACATATACCACAATTTGTTAATCCATTCATGGGTCAATGGGCACTTGGG
>CAUYQV010154800.1:0-18067 GCA_963574575.1 Galagoides demidoff | reverse complement strand
AATAACTAAGAAAATGACATGAAGGTTATGTTAACCAGTTTGATGAGAGTATTTCAAAATGTATATGAAAACAGCACACTGTACCCCATGATTGCATTAATGTACACAGTTATGCTATAAGAAATAAAAAAAAAAAAGAACAAATGTCTTTGTGACTAAAGATGTGTCTAGGAAAGAAGTGGTTCTGTGAAGAGAAAAGGACTTGGCTTGCCCTATCAGATACTGTAGCTATGAAGTTTATTGCCCTGGCATCAGTTCATTCTGGGCATAACTGGGACCTTGGCCTGCAAAAACTTTTGTGCTTTGGCACAGTGCTTGTCTCATCAAGGGTCGCATGAGTGTTCGCGGTATTAACTACTTGACCTTTTTTTTTTTTAATTAAATCATAGCTGTGTACATTAATGCACTCATGGGTACAGTGTGCTGATTTTATATACAATAACTTCTTGACCTTTTGATCTGTGCATGTTCCCTGTTGCACCTTGTGTCTCAAAAATCTCTGCTTCCAATACCAATAGACACTCAGATACACGTCCAACCTAGAGGTATGTGCGCAAGTCACTGCCCTATAATAAACACATCCCTCGTGCATTCCCAGACATAGCTCTCTCCTGTTGACCCAGAACACCGAGAAGCATGATGTTTTCATTCCCCAGTGAGCAGAGGGTATTTGACTGACGTACTCACTGTGCTTTAACTGGCCAGCCACAGACATTACTTTCTTCCATCCTTTCATTCATTCATCCATTCAACAAGTGTTCATGGAGAGGTGATTGTGTCTGACTCTGTGTTAGTCTCTGAGTATAGTCCTTGACCAGAATGATAGTTCCTGACCTCATGCTGCCTACTATGTAACAGGGGAAAGCTTGCTGTCCAGAAAGGGAAGCTGACACTATGTGTATAGATAAGCACATGCATATAAACATTTACAAACTCTGATCAGTGCTATGAAACAAAAAACTGACCAACTTCCTTCAGATTGAGATCAGGTATGGCCATTCTGAAGAAGTGGGACATTCTAATGAGGCTATTGTTTGTTCCTCTTTAAAATTCTTTTCTAGTTAATAAGAACAGACCATATTCCACCCTTAAGCACATTCTGGCTCAGAGCTTCATATTTATTCTGTCTAATGCCTTAGAGAAGACAGGCTGAGATCCTCCAGGCCAAGAACAAAGGCATAAAAAGTTTCTGCAGATTTAGAAAGTGGATCCTGTGGTAACTGGGAACTGAATCAATGTGAGTGAGGAGTATGGAAATATTAAAAAAAGAATAGTTTGAAAAAAGGAACCCATGATTTGAGAGAATCTGTCACTTAACTATGATGCTTAGCAAACCCCTGCAATGGAAGTTCAAATCTCTTAATTGGGAGGTTGGAGGGTGGGGAGGATGAAGTAGATATTTTTTCTGATAATACAGGATGTCCTACAAGTCACCTCTAAAGTCACCGTACATAGGGAAAATGGGATATTCTACCTGAATGCACTTTTATTTACAAAATAATTATAAAAAAATGTATAAAATATTTTCTACCTTTTGGCCACCTCTTTGCAAAATTTTGTAATGGATATTTTGTAAATAAAGATACATTTAGCCACAATGTTCTATTTTCCCTATGTACCCTGATTTTAGGGGCAACTTGTAACACCAACTTCGTCATCTGTTGAAATTCAAGCCAAGAATTTCTTTTAGGCCCTGTCTGCTCCTTGCCTTTCAGATTAATGGGTATTGATCACAAAGGAAATGGAAGTTACGAGTTAAAACTCTGCTGTAGTTTAAGAAGATTTGAAGGTATGGAAAGTGTGAGGAAGGTCATCCCCATCAAAATAAATAAATTAGATGTGCTGTTTGTTTCTATAGGAAAATGTACTCTTAAAAAAATAGCTACAGTGCTTGATATAACAAGAAATGAGATTTGATTGTTCACATAAACAATAATTTTGTTAACTTAAGACTTTCTGATGCCAAATGATTTTGAGTATATGTTGTCCTATATGATTTTCGGTTGTCTATGAGGGTGTGTGTCAGCATGCCCCCTGGAGAAGGCTTCAACTACAACTTGAACTTTACCTTAGAATCGAAAACGATGTAACCTAAACATTTGTACCCTCATATTATTTTGAAATAAAACAATAATATGATAAAATGATAAAAAGTTATTGGTTGTATATTAGAAGAGTCAGAAAGCAAATCGGCAGAAAGATTCTTTTGTTTAATCAAACAGAAAAAAAGTAAGAGCCTTTTGAAGGTATCTAACTTGAGGGCTGGCAAATAAAATATGGATTTTTTTTTTTGGTCTCAGTCCTGAATTAGTGTAAAAGTGTCAATTGGTAGGAACCAAAAAAACATGTGAAACTATGTTAAGACAATAGACAGACTATCTGTCTTCATCTCTGATGGTCTTCCATCCCTGCTAGGGATTTGGTAAGACAGGCTAGCAGTACATTGTCTAAAATGTGACTTGCTCTGGAACTAACTGAACTCTGTTCAACTTAAACTTCAACTGCACCCAGCTCTTACATAAGTATTTTACCTATGGGTGAAAGCAATTTTTTTTGAAAGCCAAACAAACCATAAAAAAGAAAACGTATTCTTTCGGTTTTTTAATTTCATGGCTTATAGCTCATTTTTAATTTTGTTTCCCAAATTGAACATTTAAAAAAATACCTCCAAGAGAATGGAAATAAAATGTATTTTCCTCTTGAGGAGGCTGTACTTTAGATAAGGTTTTACCCCGACTGACATAACATTAGAGATCTTGTTTTATAGACTCCTTTAGGTTCTAACCTATGACAGTCACTTGAACTTCAAGGTGTGGCACTAGAAATGCCCATTTTATGAAGTGCCCATGGTCCTTGATTGTCAAAGAAAGTCCAAGGGTGACAGACAATACTTCCTTTTAATCCTTACCAAAGGCTGGTCCTAAGGGAGGGAAGTTTTAACAATCACACCTATAGGGTATAGCGCATGCTCTCTGGGTAAAGATCACACTTATAACTTTGGCTCAGTCTTGTTCAAAAAACAAAGTATGTGGGCAAAATATGTGTACCCCTTAATGTTCTGAAATAAAAAATTAGTATATTTTAAAGATTTTCCCTTGGCATTTCATAAGGGTTGGATCACTCTCTTCAGAATTGAGCAAAAGGTGCTTTTGCGTTGGACTTTTCTCTTGTTTTTCTGAGATGAGATTTGTACAAGATCAGGACCGCTGTTTATAGATTTGCACAAACACATTCACTTTTAGAGAAGAGTATCTGAGATTTCTATAGCTTCATGAAAACTATATTTAGCAGAAAGCATGCAGTTCTGTCCAGGTAATCACTAGATTGCTATGTGAAAGTTGGAGGGATGGTGCTTGTTTTTCCCTTCCCCACCCCCAAATTTCTAAAAACTAATCACTTTAATTTTGTAAAATATATTACTGCCTAACTATATATTTCATTCTTTTTAAATTTCAGAATATTACCAGGCTATACACATTTTGGGCACATAGTTTGCTTTTGTACATTTTAAGAGGTAGGAGGAGGGAGGAGGAGATGAGTAAATTCACACCTAACAGTTACACTCTCTGGGGTGAAGGGCACACTTGTAACTTTGACTTCAAAGGTGCTTGTTTGCTTTCAGAAGATTGGGGAAATCATTTCCTGTAGAGAGCTAGTATCAACCCTATGACCCTACTGTGGTAACTGTAGTCACATTTTAGTTTGGGCAGATGCTTCCTTTTTCTCTTCCAATGTAATAATAGAAAAGCTTTCCTAGAATTGATATTAAGAGTCACTATTGGGAACAGACCTTTACACAACCCCTTCTTTAAAAACCTCGGTGCAACCACGGTGAAGCCCACTGCTCTTCCTTGGAATGGCAGTCATGGATTGAGGGCTGAAGTAGCAAATCCAGAAATCCAGGCACCGTCCAAAATGAGGTGCTGAGCTCAGCCAAACTCAGCTTCACTCGTTTCCTTTCTGCTACTTCCATCTCCCTGTCTCTTTCCATTCTTCCCTTCATTTCTCACTTTTTATCAACACCCTCAATAACTAACATTTGTTAAGCACTGTTTCAGTCCAGGCAATGTGCCCAGTGCTCTAGTGAATTATTTTCTCTGTCTTATCAATGAGGATACCGAGACAGAAGTTATGTAATGGCAGAGAGTATATGCATCACTGACCCCTGATTATAGTGTCTCACTCCTAAACTTTTCACTCCATCCTTTAAAAACAGAGGAACAAAAACATCCACATTTCAACAAAGTAATAAAAGTCCAACTTTCCCTGAAACTAATGGTATATTCAGTCTAAGCCACCCACGGCCCCTCTTTGTGATGCCAGGAAGCAGGTGCCGGATATAGGAAGAACATTCTTCGCAATGTTTCTGATTTGATCTTACAGCCACTGATTTTAATTTTCTGTTTTATGTGGGGGTAGTTTAACACTTCTGCAACTGCCAGAGGATTGATGATGATTTCTATGACATTTCAATGATTGAATACTTCCTTGTGAATCTTTGGCTTATTCTGTTCCCAAACATTGCAGAAATCACCTTTCCTGCTTAGGTTGAGCCTTTGCATGGTGATAAAGTGGAGAGTTGTGTCAATAACATGAAAAAACAGAACAAGTGAAAGCTACATGCCAGGGATTTACTAAGCCCTCAATATTTGCTTAGTTAAGTCTATGGTAAACCTACAGAATCGGGATGGGGGGGAGGACATTATTGCCCATTTTACAGATGAGTGAACTGAGCCTTAGAAAGAGGCTTTTCAGTGTGTCAGCAAGAGGAGCAGACTGGAGAGTGATTATCTAACCACTCAGTTACTGGGGGATGGTCTAGCATGATGAGGGGAACATCAGCCTGTGTGATTTTGGGTAAATGAACTTCCTGAATGAACCCTTTTTTGGTGCTGTTAGAACTTACTGTGGTTTCCTAGCTCTGTCAACAGATGTCACTGCCAAGATCACCTTTAATAGAGCGAACTTCTCTCTTTCATCACTCAGTAGCTCACACAGGCTTATTCATGGCTTTGACATGAATAGGTAAAAGTACACATATCATGAGGTTTCTAGGATCCACAAGAACACAGGCTTTATCAACCTGTAGGTCTATGAGGATATAAAATTAGTAGGAAAATCTGCATTCAGTTTGGGGTATCTCTTTTATGGGAAATGGGAATGGGTACCGGAGGGAAGGACTATCATTAAGTCAGGGCTGAAAATGGAAGAAGGGCAAGATACGTCTACCCTTCTTCTCTTTCCCATACACATACAGACATTTCTAATCAACACCCTAACTGCTTTCTTCAAGGGCCTGCCATCAATCTACTGTTGATGTCACAAAAAAATGAAACTGATTTGCCATATTTAACCTAGCAGAGATGTGCACAGGAATGATTGTAGGAGACCCTAAGAGACAGTGTTTTGCAAACCTGTGAAGGTATGAGGTCCTCTTTGCCTGGGTGAATACGGGAAGTCTATGAAGATCTTCAATCAAAATATTTTTGCTTTGGAAGGCAAACTTTGTGCCAGCAGAATCTGAAAGGGGCATAAAAGAGAGTGATTATGATCATTAAATATGTAACTGTAAAAGTAATCTCACCTAGGACAGAGGGTCCTGCAAAGCATATTCACGTATAAAAATGACACTTCTTATAAGTGTCCAGAATGTATCCCACCTAATCAATGCCTTTTATGTGACGTGCTCACATTTGCTATTTGAGAAGCAGCAGTTCACAAACCAAAGGGGCCAGGAATCGATCACATTCAGGCCAAACTGTGACATTTAAGTCTGAAGATGTTCAGCTGTTAGGAAGTAGCTAAATCTTCTAATATCCAAAATAGAATTTTGAGAGCTAACGAGAAAGTAAATGATTGCAAAAAAGGATGAACGAAATAAGGGTGAAAATAATTAAAACCTAAATTTTACTTTATTCAGCAAGTACCTTACGATATTTAAACAGACACAAAAACGAATATTTGGAAAATGGATTAATTAAAATACTATGGTATAGATATTTAATATATATCTTGGAGGCATATTTTCCTGAAGAGTTGAACATTTATTAATTATATTTACTTTATCTTTTGATGCATGCGTGTTTTAATAATTCTCATTTGTATAAAGTAGAATACTTATCTTAAATTATACAAGTTGAGTTCTTGTTTACCTTCCATACTATTCATTTCCTTATTAAATGCAGTGCAGTGCACAATAGATCTTAGAACAAGAGAGAAGAGAAAGCTCAATTTTAGTCTCAGTTTGTACCAGCCTTGACTATTTCAGAGAATCAAGCTTACTCTGCTATTCTGTTGCACTACGCTTGTAAGAGCTGAACCTTTCCCCCAAAGGCTTAACTGACTTCCAGGGATTTGTGGAGAACCTCAGAAAAACACAACTTTCTAATTAGTAAATATTTGTGATTTAGGGAATCAAAAAACACCCTTCAGAATAAAAAGCCATTCTATGATTCGATAACCTCTGTAAGGCTTAGAGGGAGACTATATTGAAACTTTGGTTGCTGGAAAAAGAAAAGTAAGCATTTAAGATTAACACAGGCCTATGAATTGGTGTGTGGCTGGATGATGGATACTTTGTCCTTAACATGTCACCATTCTTCCTTCCTTATAATCCTGTACTTAATTTCACTAATGAATACCAAATACAGAGTAGTACAGCATTTTCTTTGCCTTGAATCTTAGATCTTAATTTTAATTGAAAATGCAGTAGAAAAAAGTATTCATATATTTTGGTTTTAAAGCATTTAGCATGGTAACTGTGGAATGTTTTTCCTATGATAAATGAAATACTTAAAGATAAAAATGCAGTGAATATTCCTCTCAGTTTTTTATATCAAAGCCCTTGAAGAAAGAGAAGAGAGAGGGAGAGAGGGAAGGAGGGAGTGAGAAAGGGGAAGAAAAGAAGGAAGGAGAGAGAGGGAGAAAAGACAGATAGGAGAAGAGAAAGAAAGAGGAAACTGATGGGTGACAAATAAGGGACACATTTTCTCACAGTCACACCCACAGATCAAATGTGATGTTATGGGCATGTTACTCTTTTTTTTTTTTAATTGAATGTTAACTATGTACATTAATGCACTTCTGGGGTACAGTGTGGGGTTTTCACATGCAATCCGAAATATTTCCATCAAACTGAACAACACAGCCTTCATGTCATTTTATGGGCATGTTACTCTTGAAGGTCCACCTGGAAGTTTAGAAGTCCCCAAGGCAACAAAGTCAAACACAAATGGAAAGCCTTAACAATGTAGGTTATCTGGGATACCCTCTTAGTCTTGTGTTTATTTTCAGAAATGCTTCAAAAAATAGAGGCCATGTTTTCTCTTAGTGTTAAAAAACAAAACAAAACCTTAAGTTTATTGCAAATATTTCATTCTAAACTAAATGCATCACCTTTCTCTAAGAGACTGACCTTTTGAAAATGATAAGAGGAAATATTATGCTTTCCTACCCAATATTTTTTTCCCACCACAAAAGTATTCTGATTATGCCAGTAAGGATGCAGTGTAAATTATTATATATAGTATCTATTTTTTTTATTTCAAAATATTAAGGGGATAAAAATGTTTTAGGTTACATGGATCACTGTCCTAATGCTTGAGTCCTGGCCAAAGGTGTGCCCATTCCCCAAATAGTGTTCATAGTACCTGTTAGGTAGGTTGTTGCCCCTCCCTTTCTCCTCCCTCTCCCGGTTGACTTCCATGAGTTTTACTTCCCTCTGTGCACATGTGTGCTCATTGTTAGTTCCAGTGTAATAGTGAATACATATGATGCTTGTTTTTCCAATCTGAGACACTTACTTCGCTCAGGAGATTGATCTCCAGCTCCATTCAGACTGCTGCGAAAGGTATGAATTCGTCTTTTTTATGGCTGAATAATACTCCATGGTATATGTACACCACATTCTATTACTCTACCCATGACTTGATTGGCACTTGAGTTGATTCCACATCTTTGCAATTGTGAATTGTGCTGTAATAAATATTTGAGTACAGGTGTCTTTTTGGTGAAAAGTATTTTTTTTCCCCATGGGTAAATACCCAACAGTGGGGTTGCTGGCTTGAATGGTATATGTACTTTTAGTTCTTTGAGGAATCTCTATAGTGTTCTCCAAAGAGGTTATCCTAATTTGCAGTTTCAACAACAGTGTATAAGTATTCTTTTCTCTTGGCATCCATGCCAACATCTATTGTTTTTGGACCTTTTCTAACTAAGGTACAGTAATATCTCATTATGGTTTTAATTTTCATTTCCCTGATGATCAGTGACATTGAGAATTTTTTTATATGTTTATTGGACATTTGTCTTTCTTCTTTTCAAAAGCTTCTGTTTGTGTTTTTTGCCCATTTTTTAATAGGGTTGTTTGATTTTTCTTGCTGATTTGCTTGAGTTCTTTGTAAATTATGGTTATTAGCTCTTTATTAAATTTGTAGGTTGTAATATTTTCTTCCATTCTGTAGGTTGCTTATTTATTCTGTTGTTAGCTGTACAGAAGCTTTTTAGTTTAATAAAATCTTATTTATTAATTTTTATTGTTGCTATGATTGCATTGGGGTCTTAATTATAAATTCTTTGCCTAGGCTGATGTCTATAAAAGTTTCACTTGCATTTTTCTCTAGAATTCTTATGGTTTTATTCCTAAATCTAAATCTTTTACATATCTTGAATTAATTTTTATAAGCCTTAAGAGACAGAGCTCCTGTTTTATTCTTCTGCATGTGGCTATCCAGTTTTCCCAGCACCATTTATTGAATAGGGCTTCTTTCCCTCAGTGTATCCTGTATCTGCTTTGTCAAAGCTCAGATCAGGGGCCCTCAAACTTTTTAAACAGGGGGCCAGTTCACTGTCCCTCAGACCATTAGAGGGCCGGACTATAGGCACCAGGACGAGTTGGCTGCTAAGCAGGACAGCAGTGGCGGCAAAAACACCTGGCGGGCCAGATAAATATCCTCGGCCGGTCCGCATGTGGCCCACAGGCCATAGTTTGAGAACACTTGGCTCAGATGATTGTAGGTCTATACTTCTATGACTGGATTCTTTTCTGTTTTGTTGGTTTATATATCTATTTTTTGTACCAGTACCATGCTGTTTTAGTTACTATAGCCTTGTAGGGTAGTTTGAAGCCTAGTAATATGATGTCTCCAGATTTTTTATTTTTGCTTAAGATGATTTTGGCTATTTTGGCTCCTTTGTGATTCCAAACAAAGCATAGAATTATTTTTTCTAGATCTAGGAAGTATGATTTTGGTAGTTTGATGAAGATTGCATTGAATTTGTAAATCACTTCTGATAGAGTGAACATTTTAATAATGTTTATTCTGTCTATCCTTGAGCATGCTATGTTTTTCTATTTGCTTGTATCTTCTGTGATTTCCTTCCTTAGAGTTTCATAGTTCTCCCTGTGGAGATCTTTCTCATCCTTAGGTATTTTATTTTCATTGTTGCTATAGTGAGTGATATTGACTCTTTAAATTTCTTCTCAGATAGCATCAACTTTTATCATTTATGGGCCCAAGAAAAAAATGTAGCCTTTTGATAATTAATACAGCTTAGAACATGTTATCAAAACTGATATTGCCTAGAAAATAGGTTTTTATAGTCAAATAAATTTTGCAAGTACTTTACTTATTAGAAAAATCTCATCACAAATGTTATGAAAGATGTTTAATAATTTTTAAAAACACTACTCTTTGTTTTAGTTATCATCCCCAGATTTATTCAATCAAGCACTCTTCCATCAATAACACCTACTAACATGAAACAGATTAGAATTCCTTGGAACACATGTAGAGAATCTTTCCAAATACGGCAGAGAATGGTTTATATTTCTGTTGAGTGGTTCAAAGACAAACACTGAAACTTTTAGTAGACACATATTTGTCTTAATGTTTTAGGAAAAGTACACATCTCATTCATGATTTTAAGGATATTTCTCAGGATGAAGCTAAGTTAATTTATATAAAAATGTGTAGATTCAAAAATATATAAAGTGAATAATAGAGATAGTATATAAATATAATAAAATCACAAAAGTAATAAGTAATGTCTGATGGTTGGAAAATGCTTGTCTAGTCTATACATAGAAATTCAATACCATATGCTTAAAGAGGTGCAGTAACATGGATATACACGTATATGTATATGTACATATATATTATATATGGGAAACACGGGGAAGGTGGGGTGGTTAGTCAGCTGTCTGGTTCTGCCTTAAAGTAATTTTGTGCAATGAAAGAAGAAACCTGTTCTAGACCTCAGTTTCCTTGTCTATAAATAGGGAGAGTTGATTGGAGCACATCTGTGGTTGACTTAAGTTCAACAACTTTGATGTGAATGGAAGGGTTACAGCAGTTATCTGATCTGATTACCCTCTTCAGATACTCTAAGACTCAGGGAATGCTGTTTTATTTCTTCACAATGGGAGAACTGATGGTTGGAAAATGCTGTTTTATTTCTTCACAATATCTCTGTCTTTATCAGGAAAACAGTGGCCAAACGTTGCACTGACCACACCTTAGCATGATTAGGTTGTCACACTGATCTTGGATGGCAACTGATGCAGAACCCTTTATGCTATACCATTCATTGTTTGGGATTCATGGTTCTCCCCTCTCTTCTTTAAGTTCTTTTCTCTAAACAGCTGAACCAGATTTCTAATTCTTTTTTTTTTTTTTTTTTTTTTTTAGATAGAGTCTCATTCTAGGATTGAGTGCTGTGGTGCCATCATAGTTCACAACAGCCTCAAACTCTTGTACTCAAGTGATCCTCTTGCCTCAGCCTTCCAAGTAGCTGGGACTACAGGCACCCACCACAACTCCTGGCTAGTTTTTAGTAGGAACAGGGTCTGGTTCTTGCTCATGCTGGTCTTGAACTCCTGAGTTTAAGCAATCTGTTGGTTTCGGCCTCCCAGAGTGCTAGGATTATAGGTATGTGCACCCCTACCCCCAACCCCTGTCACTGGGCCCAGATTCCTGAATTTAAGCCAGCTTTATGTGATTGGAATACCATGGGCAGTTCCAATGAATTACCTAAGTGCTGACTGGCCCTTAAATTAGACTATCTGGAGAGCAAGGCTTACTTTTCATCCACCACTCCCATTTTTCTGTTTGTTTTGGAAAAGTCACACTCATATAATATAATTTTTAGTCTTCTAATTTGGTCTCGTTTTAAGTTTTCAACAATTATGACTCCTTTTTGTAGATCATTCCCTAGTGTTTTTTGTTTTATTTTGGTTTTTGTTTGTTTGTTTAATGGCACTTTATTGTATTAGAAATGGGATATATAACCTATTATATTTTCTGGCTACTTATTGTTGGAACAATAATTTAATGTAATGATTATGTGCATAAACTCTGCTAGGCTCTGTCACTTATTAGCTGTGTGACGTTACACAAATTATTTAACCTATCTGTACCTTAGGATTTTTTTTAATTTAAAAAATTAGGATAATTTTTTATAACTTACATATATATATAAATAATTTATAACTTCTTGGCTGGGTGTGGTGGCTCATGCCTGTAATCATAGAACTTTGGGAGGCCAAGTTGGGAGGATTGTTGAGCCCAGGAGTTTGAGGTTGCAGTGAGCTATGATGATACCACTGCATTCTAGCCTGGGTAGCAAGACCTTGTCTCAAATAATAATAAATAATAACAATAATAACATCTCTTAGGATTAAATGAGTTAATGCATAAAAAGCACTTATTCAGTGCCTGGTACAGAGCCCTCAGAAATTGTTAGTTGTTATTTCCCTTGATATCTAGGATGATTCTTTGTCAGATTACTAAACTCTTTTTATTAGTAGTACACTGTCAATTGATTGTCTTGCATGTTCTAGATATACAGTTATATGAAAAGAATATCAGAGTTTAGTTGTGTTCATTCTTCTTCTTCTTTCTTTTTTTTTAAAGACAAAGTCTCACTCTGTTGCTCAGGCTAGAGTGCCATGACCTCAACCCAGCTCACACCAACCTCAAACTCCTGAGTTCAAGTGATCCTCCTGCCTCAGCCACTTAAGTAGCTGAGATTACAGGTGTCCACAACCATGTTGGGCCATTTCTTTCTATTTTTAGTAGAGAGGGGATCTCACTCTTGCTCGTGCTGTCCTCAAACTCCTGAGCTCAAGGGATCCTCCCAGCTCAGCCTCCCAGACTGCTAGGATTACAGCTGTGAGCCACCACACATGACCTATTTGTTTTTATGAGAAACTCTTTTTAAAAAAAAAATTCCAGTTAATATGAGGATACATACAGTTAGGCCACATTTCTTGCATTTGTAAGGCAAAGTCTAAGTTGTAGCTATGTCTCTCACACAGAAAGTGTGCCACCACCCGCACATTGTTTCCACTGGGAAGGAACCTGCTTCCTCACCAACTCCCTATCACCTTCTTTGGATTTAGTTGAGCTTTTCTTGAGAGGAATTTTTTTTTTTTTTTTTTTTTTTTGTGACAGAGTTTCAAGCTGTCAACCTAGGTAGAGTGACATAGCTCTAGCTCACAGCAACTCTTGGACTCAAGCAATCCTCTTGCTTCTGTTTTTCTATTTTTAGTAAAGATGGGGTCTCACTCTTGCTTGGGCTAGTCTTAAACTCATGAGCTCAAGCAATCCACCCGTCTCAGCTTCCCAGAGTGCTAGGATTACAAATGTGAGCCACCATTGAGAGGAATTCTTGACTGAGATCTTCACCACAATATCAAGTAATAGTTGAGATGGGTAATTGTGTCTTTGTACTGACCATTATAATCTCCTTTTACAGGAGGAAAAAGACAATGGGAAGTTGCAACAAGGGAACTTTAACAAAATAGGATGAGCAGGTGACAGAATTTACAACTGTAGATTCTATAACTTATAACTTAATTTGGGATCTATTTTTAAAAATCAACATAACCAAGCAAATAATAATAGAATATTATCAGATACTCACAAGTCCCTCTGGCCCTTCCCCAGAGGCATGGAAAATATTGTATCAATAATTTCAACACCAGTATATACAAATTACCATGTATTACCATATTGCAATTTACTTGATAATTTCTTTATTGTGATTATTTAGAGGGGTTTATATATTTTGATGTTGGGAATAGAGATTTCTCATACTGAAGATTATTTCCATGGTATAGATTCTGAGTAATGGAATTACTAGGCCAACAGGTGTGACTGTTTTATATTTCAACAAGTCTTAATTGTCAAGTAGCTTTCCAAAATGCTACATCAATTTATATTTACAAAGAACAGTGCATTTGAGAAAGTCCATTTCAGTTCAGCAATCTTTAACACTGATAGTTATTAATGTGATAGGCAAAATATTTTAGCATAATGGCTAATGAGATTGGATTTTTTAAAAGACCAATTATATTTCTGAAGGAAAATCTGCCTGCAGGAATATTCACCTATCACAAATGTTTAGCTTGAGGAGTTTTCATAAATAGAACTTAGCTTCATAACTAACATATAGCTCAAGAAACATTATTTCTACCCCCAGAAGCTGCCCTTGTGGTTCCTTTCCATTAAATGATCATTTTTTATTACTTGCTAAAACCTCTGAAGAAAGAAAACTGACTTTGCTTGACCAAGTTAGTTTTAACAACCAGAATTAAGTTTTCTGATTATGAAGGTTGGAAGATTTGGAGAGATTTATGTATATTTCAGTTTATTACTCTCCTCACTAAGTAAAACAGTGAATTTATAATTTTGGCCAAAAATCTCCCTTTCTTTTAAAATAGTTTGCCCTACGAAGTCCGACAACTTTGCATTTAACTCAGAGTTCTTATACAAGTCATAATAGTGCACTTTTCTAGTTCAGGTACTTAAATTCTAGTGAATATAAACAGAAATTACCTCAGTGCTTATTTAAAACACAGATTCAAGGGTTCCAGCTAAGACCCACTAAATCAATATTTGCATTTTCATGAGCATCTTAAGTGATGCTAATGTATGCAAATGGTCTTCTAGACTACACTTTGAGGAGTAGGAGTATTGCTCTGGAGAGGAAATTTAAAAAAAAAAAATCCAAAAATATATGTGCATATATATTTAGTATATACATGTATATATGTGTATATACATCTAGTATACTAAAAATATGAATGTTGTAATTGAAACAGTTACCTAAGAAAATTCTTCGATGTTGCATGACCTCAATTTAAAAAATAATGCAATTAAAGAAGTGTTAAGTTTGGTCCTTTATTCCTTTCTAGGCTTTCCTGCTGTAAAGCTAGACATGTAGTATCTAACATAGGAGTGGTATAGTTTGTGTAATCAGAACAGGAAATGTCTAGCTCAAAGCAACCCCCTTGATTTCAACATCTTTGAAACTGACCTGCTCTAATGAGTCTAGCTTTTCAAAGGATCACCCTTGCCTTATTTATCTAAGCAATCTGGTAAATCTGTTATCTATATGACTGTGGTAGCCAGGTAAAACATATAATTTAAGATTTTACATGGCTATACAAGCAGCAATAAAATGGCAGCAAACAAACAATTGACTTCCTCCAAAATAGTATTCTATTTAACCTAAGTTCCCCTCTTTGGTGCGGCAGCTGTGTTAACTGGATCACTTTATGAAAGACTTGTAATTCAAATTACAAACACAAAAATTACAAATTACGAACCATCAAAAGAATAGTTCTCTGTTTCCTTTCTCTATACATTAAGTAATAATAGAATTTATATATTTTTGGAAAGTTATTTTAGAAAAAATGGAATGATTATTAAATAGTCAAATATTTGGTAATAACCCACAGAAAGTCTTATGGACCCTTGCTTTTGCTTTGAATGATCTTAATTAGAGGTTTGGCTTATTCTGCTGGGCTTGACATTAAACTGTGTCCCCCAATATTGCTTAAATCCATCCATTTCTCTCCATCTCTAATATTACCTGTGGTCATTCCAGCTTCTTGTAGCTCCTGGTACACAGCCGAGGCTCCTAACTGGTTTCCCTTTTCTATGCTTGCTCTTGTCCAATCAGTTCTCCATGTGACTTTCAGACATGTGAATTTCTTTAAAAAAAAAATGAATCTCATCATTCTTTGCTAAACCTTTGGAGGCTTCTCATAGCTAGAAAATAGCTAGAAAATTTTCATCAAGATCCACAAGTTGCACATGACCTGCCTCTGGCCTCTCTTTCCAACCTTGACTTTGTCCTGTCTCTCTCTTGTTCATTACATTCAAGTTGCATTGCTTTACCAACTCCCACAGCCCCCTTTGGTTCAGAAACCAGTTCAAGCTCTTCCCTAACTCAGGGCCACTGTGCAGGCTGTTCTTTCTGCCTAGAAATCTCTTCCTATAGTTTTCACCCGGTTAAATTCTGTCTCTCCTTTAAATCTATGCTTAAATTCCACATCCTTAGAAAAATCCTCCAAATCTAAATTATACCTCTCCTGTGGTCTCCTCATGGAACATGCTTCTCTTTCAGTACTTATCTCAGCTGGTAAGCATGGATTCATGTGCTTATTAGTTTCATATCTGCCTTTGAGCTAGTCTACTTGAGTGAAGAGATTCCGACTTTGTGATTTATCACTGTATCCCCAGTGCCTAGTATGGCACCTGGTACTGACTGAATCAAACCAAAAATTTGTAATTACCCAATGTATTAGCTATCTATTTCTATGTAACAACTTACTACAAAATTTGGACATCTACTTGAAACACTTGCTTAAAACAATAAACAGTTTTATCTCACAGTTTTGAGCCAAGAAGTTGAAGTGGCTTGTCTGGCTGGTTCTGATTCAGGGTCTCTTATTAGGTTGCAGTCATGATGTCAGCCAGAGCTGTTGTCATCTGGGGCCTTGAGTCACTCACAAGCCTGAGTGAGCCCTCAGTTCCATGCCACCTGGGCCCCTCCATGGGGCTGTTTGAGTGTTCTCACATTGTGGCAGCTGGCATCCCACAGAACACATGAACAAAGGGGAGAGAGAGCCTAAGGAGAAGACTGCAATGCCAATATTGATGTTCTAACTTCAAATATTACATTTTGTCACTTTAACTACAGTTTACTTGTTAAAAGCAAGTCACTAAGTATGTATTATACTTTAAGGGAAAGAAAACTGGCTTCATCTTTTGAAAGGAGGGGTATCAAAGCATTTGTGCATGTATTTGAACATCACCACAGTTCTTTCTCTGGCCTCAAATTATATGCATTGCCTCAAGGAGAAAAATATACTAACCTCCTCCAACTACCCCCCACATTCTCATCTATTTATATTATCAGCACAAGACTCAGGATGTTGGCTTCAAAATCAAGCCCAAGTATGAATGAGGTTCTTTGGGTGTAGTGTCTTCAGTATTACCCCAATACCATTCCTCTCAATCTGAAGACTGAAGCGCTGAAGAGGCAAGCTATCTACCGCCCTCAAAGGCAACCTCCCATGGTGAGATGGGCCTAGCATAACCACAATAGACAATTCTATTTAAAAGGGGAAAATCGGAGATACCAAAGAGTCTTTGATTCACAGCAATGCTGAAATCAAACTGGGCACAGATAGGCAGTTCTTAACCAGGGATCGGGGCCTGGGAATAACTCTCCATGGCTCTTGGCTCCATGATCTGGTTTGCAGCTTCTGAGCCATTCCTGCTTATCCCTGAAAGGTGACATGCATTCACAGCTGAGTAGTTTGCTACAGCTTGCTTCCTGTTTATAGAAGATTGAGGGTTTAAAGACTTGCTTTCACTTTGTATTCTCTCTTTTTCAATTCAAGCTGGTGGTGTCTCTGCCAGTGTGATAAATGTGAAAATATGAGTATTCACAAGATACAGAAAGAATGTGGAGGAAGAGATTAATTTTGTCATGGGCAAGGAGGGACTGGGAATTTTCCAAGATAGATGATTATTAAATAATCAGAGTTTTAGAGAATGAACAGAAATCAACCAGATGAGGACATAAAGAAGAGCAATCCAGACTAGATACAGAAAAGAGCATGTGCAGAAGTAGGACGGGCTCCAACTGCAATAGACACATACAGAAAAATGCACAGAGCTGGGCGCTGAGAGAACTGATGGCATCCCGAGACTTGTGGATCTTATCCTGTAACTCAGCATTTCTCCAAATGTGATCTACCCTCTTCCCACATCCAAACCATTTGGATACTTATTAAAGCTGCAGTTTTATGGAGTTAATTAAACTCTCTGGAGAAGAAACTCCAAAATCCCTGTGTTCTAAGATTAGTTGTCCTAAATTGTCCATGTTAGAAGCTCTCCAGTGGGAGGTGGGTATGACAGCAAGATTTACATTTAGATTAATTACTCTGGGAGATATGTGGAGGGTGGCAAGATGGCCAGGAAGAAAGATCAGTGTGTAGTCTTTGCACAGTTTGAGTAAGAGATATTTAAGGCCTATGGAAACAAACAAAAAAAAGTAAGAGTTTTAAAAATAGTGCAGCTAATGTAAACAAAAAGCAAAATGCAGTGGATTTTTATGTTTATCATATATACATATATGATTTACAGTAATAATTGTGTGAAGTTTGGTGGGAACATAATAAAGGGAAGAATGACACCAGCATCAGGTGAATGAGAGGCTAGGGAGAGGGGAGTGAGAGTTGAACTGGGACTGGAAGCATGAATAGGATTTCACCAAAAAAGAAGGGACCGTCCATGTAGCAAACAGAATGCTCAAGGCAAAGTGAGGATCTGATATGCTTTGGAACAATAGGAAGTTGGGTTGGACTTGAGTACGATTGCTTAAGTGACAGTGGTGAAATCTAAAGCAGAAAAGAGATATTAAGGCCTCACTAGCAGGTGGCTTCAGCACACACATTTCCCAGCCTCCCTTGCAGTTAGGTGAGGCCATGTGATTGAGTTCTCACAATTGCAATGCACATGGATGTGATCTGCACCATTCCAGACCCGGCCCCATAAATATCTCCTATATACGCTTCTCCATCTCACTGTAAACATGCATGGCAACCTTAGAACCCAATTGTTGTTTTTTTTTTTTTTGAGACGGAGCCTCAAGCTATCCCCCTGGGTAGAGTGCCATGGCATCACAGCTCATAGCAACCTCCCACTCCTGGGCTCAAGCGAGTCTCCTGCCTCCACCTCCCAAGTAGCTGGGACCACAGGTGCCCGCC
>CAUYQV010154798.1:0-12507 GCA_963574575.1 Galagoides demidoff | reverse complement strand
TACCTGGCCTACTAAAAATGTAATACATTTGTAAATACATCAGATAAAGGAAGAGGAAGAGGAAAATTATTTTTCTGTACTGGGAGAGAGAGAATGCCACTAAAAAGGTCAAATGTGGCTCGGTGCCTATGGCTCAATGGGCTAAGGTGCCAGCCACATACACCTAAGGTGGCGAGTTCAAATCCCCAGCCCGGGCCCACCAAACAACAACGATGGCTGCAACCAAAAAATGGTTGTGGCGGGCGCCTGTGGTCCCAGCTACTTGGGAGGCGGAGGCAGGAGACTCGCTTGCACCCAGGAGTTGGAGGTCGCTATGAGCTGTGATGCCATGGCACTCTACCCAGGGTGATAGCTTGAAGCACCGTCACAAAAAAAAAAAAAAAAAGGTCAAATGTAATTTAGAACTAGAGAATAAAAACAACTTGGTAGAGAGCAGCACCTGTGGCTCAATAAGTAGGGCACTGGCCCAATATACGGAGGGTAATAGGTTCAAACCCGGCCCCAGCAGAACTGCAAAGAAAAATAGCCAGGTATTATGGCGGGTGCCTGTAGGCCCAGCTACTTGGGAGGCTGAGGCAAGAGAATCGCCTAAGCCCAGGAGTTGGAGGTTGCTATGAGTTGTGATGCCACAGCATTCTACCGAGGGCGACATAGTGTAACATAGTGTAACTCTGTCTCTTAAACCAACCAACCAAACAAACAAAAACTTGGTAGAGGACCATGGAAAGTCAGGCTACTATAGAGAAAGAACTAGCATTTCTTTTTTTTTTTTTTTTTGAGACAGAGCCTCAAACTGTCGCCCTGGATTGAGTGCTGTGGCATCACAGCTCACAGCAACTTCCAACTCCTGGATGTAAGCGATTCTCTTGCCTCTGCCTCCGAGTAGCTGGGATGACAGGCACTTGCCACAACACCTATTTTTTTGGTTGTAGTTGTTATTGTTGACAATCCAGCTGGATTCAAACCCACGAGTTCTGGTGTATGTGGCTGGTGCCTTAGCTGCTTGAGCTACAAGTGCGGAGCCAGAACTAGCATTTCTTGAGGTGGACATAGGTGTTGAGTTGTCCAAGATTCCCACAACTTCTGTCATAGAGAATATGAGTTTGAGTTTGGGGATGACAAATAGTGGCACTTATGTCACAATTTGATACTCACTAGAAACTTCTCTTCTGCATGTATGGCACGGGTAAATTAGAGCACTCTTTCCCACTGAATACAGTCTTGGCCTCAGTATGTGTATCAACAGCCTACATCAAAGAATCCTGTTTGACACAGGAACTGTCATATTTGGCATCCATGACACAAATCTACAAAATATCACTTTTATGAGTTTCCAAAAGGTTAGAGAGATGTCCTGGGGAAAAAAAGACCATCAGCTCCCAAAGTAAAAAAGAATGAATTCAGTGTAATTTTGCAAATCAAATTCAGTGGTTCTAAACTTTCTCTGGTGATCAGAATCACCTAGAGAGAGATATATATATATATATATTTTTAGACAGTCTCACTTTGTTGCTCCCAGTAGAGAGGCAACATAGCTGGCATCATAGCTCATAGCAACCTCTACCTCTTGGGCTCAAGCGATTCTCTTGCCTCAGCCTCCTGAGTAGACGGGACTACAGGTGCCTGCCACAATGCCTGGCTATTTTTTTTAGATATGGGGTCTCGCTTGAGCTCAGGAGATCTGCCCACCTAGGCTCCCAAAGTGCTGGGATTACAGGTGTGAGCCCCTGTGCCCAGCAATTGGAGCATTTTGTTGGGCCCCCACCTCCAGAGTTTCTGACTCTGCAAGTCTATTGGGCCTGATAATTTGCATTTCAAAAGTTTTGATCCACCAGTCTAACCTATGGAACAAAATTTAAATATGTAAAACTGAAAATCCTTTGACAAGCAAAATAGTACATTAGAGTTAGCAAAGCTTTATAAAGAAAAATGTAAATTAACACATTATTGTGGGTTATAGTGAATAAAACAAAGTTTTTGTAACTAAATAGACCTCAGTTTTATCTTTGGTTCTGATAATTACAATTTCATGATTTTTACTAAGATTGCCTAGAACTTTGTAAGCCTTAGTTTCCCTACCAGTAAAATGGGGATAAGAAAAATATCCAATAGAATTATGAGGACTAAATGAAAAAATATATATATTTAAAATTATAAGCACAATCCTAGTACATGGTAAGTATTCATCTAATCCTTCATGCTTTTCTTCACTAATAGCAGTAACTGAAATTAAAACAAAAGGGGTAGGGCCTGTGGTTCAGTGGGTAGGGAGCCAACCACATATCCCGAAGCTTGGTGGGTTTGAACCCGGCCAAGACCAGGTAAAACAACAATGACAACTGCCACCCCCCACCCCCCCAAATAGCCAGGGTGGTTCCTGTGTCTCAAACAAACAAAAAAAACAAAACTTGCTAGAGGTTTTGGCTCAGTGAGCAGCATGCCAGCCCCATATACTGAGGGTAGCAGGTTCAAACCCAACTCCGGCCAAACTGCAATAAAAAAATAGCTGGGTGTTATGGCAGGTGCCTGTAGTACCAGCTACTTGGGAGGCTGAGGCAAGAGAATGTCTTGGGCTCAGGAGTTTGAGGTTGCTATGAGCTGTGCTACCACGGAACGAACTCTACCCAGGGCGACAGCTTGAGACTTTGTCTCAAAAAAAAAAAAAAAGAAAAAAAAAAAAAAACAAAGTAGGCTGGGTAAATGTCCCTTGCAAAAAGAGAGCCAGAAAAAGAAAACCTACTTGCCACACTCATAGGCAATCTGTACACAGTCCTTCCAGGTATTTCAAGCCACCCCAGGGAGTATTCTGGCTAGAGGCTTTCATTGACACACCCTTTCCCAGGGGACAGGACAAGCAGGATAAAATAAAGAGTACTTGCCAAGTTAGAGTATTCCGAGTGTATTGACAGACAGAAAAAAGCTCTGCACAAGTCAAGACAAGGCTTAACAGAAGAGGGGTGGCATGGTGGAGAAAGCTCACCAAAATCTTTATACTCAAATTTGTACTTCTTATATACCCCAGGCTACCCTTTTTCCAATATGGTACTCCTTTTCATAGTTCAAAGCAAAGATCACATTAACCCTTTAATGCAACTCAGTGACTTATCCCAATATTTTACTTCAAAAGTTAATCTAAATCAATCCACCTAAGCTACTCCAGATAGATGTCTTTAGGGTGGGAGCTAAATTTACAAAACAGTAAGAATGGGAGATAGCGAAGGTCAGCAGGACCTGTACCTACCAGACTGGCTGTGTCTTGTCTGCCTTAGCCTGCCTGACTCCATCTCATTCTCACTACAAGTGCTTTCACAGCCCCCCTCCCTCATTGTTCCATCTGTCTTTGAATAAATTCATTCCTTTGTTAATCTTCTCCAGCCCTCTGCTTTGTTCTGTGGATTTAAACTGCTTCCCTGAGGGCTGCTCTCTGCTACTGAGTTCCCTATGAATAACAGGCAGGGGCTACTTTTTGCTTTTCAGACACCTCTGCAATGTGGCGATAGGACAAAGAGAGGTATGAGTTAACAGTCCTAAACTCGGGAAATTTGGCAAGGCCTGATTATTTAGATTGCTCTTGGCATTCCTCTGTCTTCAGAGATGAGAATGCTTCTTTCCTCCAGGTCCAGGGGAGGTCCACTCCTATGAAGCTCTTAATAACCTCCTTCAGGGGATGGTCTGAATCCTTCCTGTACCTGCCATTTCTCAAATTCCTTCAGCTTATAATATTCAATATGCTAAGGTGTCATATTTTGGCTTAGCATGATACCATCATAAACTGGCTAGAAAAAATATTATGGCAAATTAATGAACAAGTGGAAGAGGTTTGGGTGCTAAAGATTGTGAGGAAGATGTATTACACATTGAAACATAGGGTCCCAATCTTCCTCTTAAAGAGAATCCTCTTAAGAGGCAGGGTTCCTGGTCACTCCATATTATCTCTGGTTACAATGGGCTTCTTATACCCAGGAGAATACATTCCAGGGTCAGAACTCCAATTGCCTAGCTATTCCCTTACCCACATAATTGTAGCCCTTAATCCAAATTCAAAAAACTCCAGGGAAGCTCTGGAACCTGTAATTGTGTAATCCCTTTGATGGAGCAGAGTGTGATCTTGTGCTCATTGTGGGGCTCAGGTTTCTGCATAGAGGGTGGAAATGCAGTGGGAAAGGGCATGCTTGCCCCTTTGTAGTATATTGAGCATAATGTAGTTGAAATCCTAGTATTCAAAAGTATAAATGTAACTTCTAATATCCTATTTGTAGTTCATTTAGAGCAGGGGTCCTCAAACTTTTTAAAGAGGGGGCCAGTTCACTGTCCTTCAGATGGTTAGAGGGCCGGACTGCGGGCCCTGGGACAAGTTGGCTACTAAGCAGGACAGGCAGCGGCAGCAAAAACACCCTGTGGGCCGGATAAATGACCTAGGCGTGCTGCATGTGGCCCCCAGGCCGTAGTTTGAGGACACCTGATTTAGAGCACTAAGATGAGAGAGGATACCTGAGAAGGGTGAGGTCTAGGAGAACAAAGGTCTTCTCAAGGAGATAAGAATATACCTGCAGGGTCTATTCCCTGGTGACTCAACTCTTGGGAATTTGTAAACTTCGAAATTTCCACTTCTGCGAAAATCCTGTACTTTTGTGGGGGTTGGAATAGCATCTCCCACTTCAAACTGGCTAATTAGAAAGGTACCTGTGGGTCGGAACTTTTTAACTGGAGATAAAAAGGGAAAGACCAAGCTAGTTGGGTAGTGCAGCTAGTTGGAATTCTTTGGGTTACGTAAGCTCCCGCCGGTGAATAAAACCCTTCCGCTTATAAACATGGTCTTTGGGTGTTCTTTCTCTCCGTTGCACCTCATCTTCCTGCAACAAGGATATCAAGTATCATTAATTTACCCCAACAACTCAAGGGAAGCTTTGCATTATACTAGGACTACAATGCACTTTATGCTTTGCATAATCTTTCCATAAATTGGACTTCTCATTGCACCAGAAATATCATCTTGCTAGATCCCATTGTGAATTCTGTATTTCTGAGCAATTTCCTTTCCAATATGATGCCATACTCATCACTGGATGATTCCAAGATGGCAAAACGACTTGGGGAATGTAGAATAGGGCTTGCCAGATAGTTATGCTGGTACAGACTGAATGGATTGATTCAACGATGTCACTGATGTAGACTCAACAGTCTGAGTTCTTATGGATGCCACAACTTCTGCGAACACCAACAGGATGTTGGTAATAAAAGAGAAGATAAAGTTTGCCTTCCGGGACAGTAGGGCACGGGCCCCATATACCAAGGGTGGCGGGTTCGAACCTGGCCCCGGCCAAAACTGCAACAAAAAAATAGCTGGGCATTGTGGCCGGGGCCTGTAGTCCCGCTACTTGGGAGGCCCAGGCAATAGAATCACCTAAACCCAAGAGCTGGAGATTGCTGTGAGCTATGGGCAACAAAGTGAGCCTTTGTCTCAAAAAAAAGTTTGTCTTCAGGCATGTCCTTATTCCCCCTTTCTCTTCTCTGTTTTGTCAGTTGGAAAAGTTTTGAATAATACAATTTCTTATCGATATTCTTGTTTATCATAGAAAAATGTTTCCTCTTTGTCGAGGAATCATCCACTCCCAAAAGACAGGAGCTTGAACGTCGTATTTCCTTTGGAGTCTGGAGGGCGGAGCAGAGATAAAGACTAAAAACCCAAACCAAATGCAAGGTTTTCTTCCTCTTCGGAGGAAGGGTGGATGGGTCAATTGGTTCTGGTGTTGACCATGGCTCCAGACATCAACCCACAGACCTTAAATCCCCCTCCCAATAATGCCAAGCCGAAGCGGCCTCCGCTCGAGATGGGAGCAGGTCACAGGGTCCCTCTACCCCGCGAGGCTCAGCCACGGCCTCGGCTTCGCCTGGGCGGGATCAGCCCTCACGGTCGGGCATTACGGCCGCGGTACCCGGGGCCGCCTCGGGCCTGCCTGCCCGGCTCCGGCCTGCAGAGGGCGCTGCAGTTGCGACAGCGCGAAGCCCGCGCGTACGGGGCGCGACCCGAGGTGGGACTCCCGCGGTGCGGGGCAAGGTGGGGCGGGCCAGGATCCCCGCGCCCACGGCGGCCGAGCGACAGCGCCAGGCTCCGCGGTGGAGCGTGAGCACCCCAGCTGCGGCCCGGAGTGACTCCCTAGGTGACGCCGGGCGCGTTCCTTCCTCTTCCTCTCGCCTCTCCGGCCCCGCCTTTCCTTCTCTCCGCCCACCTCCCCGAAGCGGAGCCGCGTCGCCAGCAGCGCCGTCATGTCGGCCCCCGCTGGGTCCCCTCACCCGGCCGCCAGCGCCCGGATCCCGCCCAAGTTCAGCGGAGCAGCAGCACCCGCGGGCCTGGGCCTGGGCCCAGCGCCGCACCAGCAGAACGGTGAGGCGGGCGGCCCTGGCGGAGCGCGGGGCCTAGCGCCGGCTGGGCGGCCTGTGCGGCCAGACCGGGGCGGGGCGGGCCGGGAGGGGAGCCGGGGCCAGCGGCCGTCCCGGGGTCGGGGTGCGGCGCGGAGGCCCCGGGCCCCGGGCCGGGCGTGGGGGGAGGGGTAGGGAATGGGCTGTGCGGGACGCGGGGGGAGGGGTGCCCCTGGCGTGGGGGCGGGGGCCGGCCTGGGGAAGCTGGGGCCAGGGCTGTTTACGTAATGTGACCCCAGGCCCGAAACCGCGGGGGCCGAGTAGGGGCCGCGGGAATGGGGGAGCTCCCGCACCTGGTAAACGCTGTTTCCAGGCCGGCACTCGGGCGAGTTGCCCCGGGCGACCCCTCCTCTGAGAAAGCAGACAGGAAGCCGAGGCCGCAGAGTGCGTGGTCTGGGGAAGGCTGGTGCAGCCATCCGGCAGGGTGGATTGTACCCTTCCTGTATGAGGAAAAATTTGCTTTGATTTCTGAGGCCCAGCGGGCACGCTGCCTGGAAGGGAACTTAAGTTTGCACTCAAGTTGTAGACAAAGGGGTGTAAATATGCTACATAAGTGTAACTGTAACCCTGACCCAGTTCGGCCTCAAGATCTGTCATTGCCGCCGCTGCTCAGACATTTGGAGTTTGCGTGTAGTGTTTGAAAGGAAGCAGGTGTCAAACGGATTTAAACGAATATCTTCAGATCTGGGTGTTTTTCCTAGCTCCACTTTCAGAAATTGAAAAAACGTGCCAGAGTTGGCCCTACTTTGAGGCAAGGCCTTCATTCAGGCAGCAAGCAGCCAAGGCAACGTGAAAGCCTCCTCCTGCATGCTAAGGTCGGACCGGGCTTTTAGTATGCAGGAGTTTCAATTGAAAAATGATATCCATTCCCCTAATCTTGAGATTTGGAATGTTCATGAATAGAAGCGGGGGGAGGGGGATGAGAGGGAGAGACTCTCTTTCTAGGCCTGATAGTATTTCAGACGAGAACCTTAGAAAGTAATTGACTGAATTCAACAACAACAAAACAATACAGTCTGTCCCATGTTAGGAGAACGGAACTATGCTAGTACTCTTCCTGTGATTGACCTTTTCTATCTAATTTGCTAATGAAAATTTCCTGGACTTTATAAATCAGTTTAACCAACATCTTGAGTTTAACAACTGATGCTTTTTCAGTATGTTCATTGTTTATCCTGAGAATCAGGTTGAATTTTCTCATAATGAAAAGTGGTGGTTTAGCCTTAATAGTCTTTGGATCAGCCATACTTGTCAGTATTATCTACTTTACTTACAGCAGTCATTGATTACTATAATGGTTTTGAATGTGAATAGTGTTGGTGGTGTACACCTTTCCTGAACTTAATAATACTTGTGAGCAGTTTCTGTTTTTGTAACTTTAATGTAAATTTTTGTTTTGAAAACAGCTTTGTGTTTGAAGGAACTACAACATAATTTTGTCGTAGTTCCCAAGTCTTTTAGAACATTGTAGACCCATGTTTAAATGATTCAAGGGTTGTGTCTTTCCTTAGTTTTCTATATGTTATCATCTTAGCAATTTTTGAAGTGGCAAATACTTATTTTAGCCTTATTAGTTTTGTGAACACTCAAGAATGCCAGAATATTTACATAGCCACATATAATCAGGTTGTCTGTGAGAGCAGATCAATATTTTGATGCCAAATATAGATGATACTTCATTTCCCCCCATTTATAATCATTACCTTTCCTTAAAGTTGCAATAATCATTTCAACGTTTGTTTTATTCTAACCACTTGGGTACTCAAGTTTAGAGTAGTAGAAAAGACAGAATCCCTACCTTTATCCTAACTTGACCTGTATTTTGAATTCATTGTAACTGGCCTTGAGAATTTGACTGTTTTTTGGGTGGGAGGAAAGAGCCATATCTAGGCAGAGGTTACAGAATGAACAAAAAGCCTGGGAATATGAAAGTGCAAGGCCTGTTTCAAAACCAAGCAGTCGAGAGGGTGCTGGGTCATAGGGAAACTCTAGACACTGAAGGTGAAAGAATGGTTGAAAGGCACCAGGTTGCTGACAGGCCTTCAATGTTGCACTAAGGAATTTGGGAATTAAAATAAAGAGTAGGTACTCTGCCAGATTTAGCGGCTTAAAAGAAAAAGAAAATATAAATAAAGGATAGGGTCAGGTTTTTTATTTTTGTATAAGGGATTAGTTTAGAGAAACTATCAAATCTGTTTTTGTTTTCTTTGTTAATCTTAAATCATTTTTGCTATATGGGATCATCTTTAGATAAAGATTAAACAGTTACTTGGGTTTCTGATTTATTCTTCAGCTCTATATAAACTAGTTTGCTTTTTAATATGTCTCTGTATAATTCCAGACATGGTAAAAAAGAAATAGATGAGAAATATAAGTATATAACATCACAGAAGATAGAATTGTAGAATAGGAATGGTATCTAGAGATTACACTTTAATGGTGTATTGTAGTATGAAGTATTTTTGGTCTTTGTCCTGGGCTCCTGTCAGATCTCCTAAAACCCTTAGGATTTCCTGGAGTGTCATTTGTTACTCATAATGAGCACCTTTTGCTCACACTTGAGTTTATGCTGATTAGGTAGGTAAGTTGGGGTGGGGTCCCCTAGATATCTTTGGGTTGTGGCAAGTAAGACCAAGAGATGACAGAGTTGGAACTTCTAGTTCCTACCTGCCAACCTCTGGGTGAGTGATGGAGGACTCTAGGCAGGAGATTAAGCACGATTAAGCTTTGTAAAAACTCTTCTTGAAGTATACAAGTTGATGAGCTGCTGGATTTCTGGACTAGAGGTGTGGGGAGGGCAGTTTCACTTTCCCCAACACTTGGCACTGTGCATCTCCTTCATTTGCTTATTGTTTGCATCTTTTGTAATATCCTTTATTTTAATTTTTTTTTTTTTTTTTTGTTAGAGACAGTCTCACTTTATCACTCTCGGTAGAGTGCAGTGCTGTGGCCTCACACAGCTTACAGCAACCTCTATCTCTTTGCCTCAGGCTCCTGAGTAGCTGAGACTACAGGGGCCCACCACAATGCCTGGCTATTTTTTTGTTGCAGTTTGGCGGGGGCTAGGTTTGAACCCACCACCCTCGTATATAGGGCTGGTGCCCTACCACTGAGCCACCAGTGCCGCCCACTTTTTCTATTTTTAGTAGAGATGGGATCTCCCTTTTTGCTTAGGCTGGTCTGGAACTCAGGAGCTCAAGCTATCCACTCACCTCAGCCTCCCAGAGTGCTAGGATTATAGGTGTAAGCTACTGTGCCCAGCCAAAGAGTTTTTTTTTTGAGGGGCAGGCACCCACATTAAACAAGTAGTCCCAGAGGAAGGCTGATGTTAAACATGAAGCATTTTATGGCAGTTCCTTGGAGGATTAGTGGGAGAAAATTGAATGTAGTCTTTTTTTTTTTTTTGAGACAGAGTCTCACTATGTTGCCCTGGGTAGAGTGCCGTGGCTGTAGCGTGGCCTGGCGTCACAGCTCACAGCAACCTCCAGCTCTTGGGCTTAAGCGATTTTCTTGCCTCAGCCTCCCAAGTAGCTGAGACTGTAGGTACCCACCACAACGCCTGGCTATTTTTCAAATCCGCCACCTCTGGTGTGTGCGGCTGGTGCCCTAGTTGCTGAGCTACAGGCACCAAGCCGTATGTATGTAGTCTTTTTGGAAATCATTCCTTGAATACATGACTTTTTACTACCTTTTGTTCATCCATCCATTTTCTTGAGCACATATCTCCTAAAGCACATTTCCCTGAGCACCCAGGCCCTCCATGTTTTTAGCTTAGTAATCTTTCTGCTCATTGTGTATCTTCTCCATAAAAGTGGGAGAGGTGCTTGGGGCTATCCTGCACCTAGGGTTAGCCTCTCCTCTTGCAGTCTTATGTGATCATTTATCTGGTCACCACAAGCCACTACTTTTTTATTTTACTTTTAGGAAGCACACGGTGCTCCTTTTAGATGAAAATGTGTTTTCTTCCATATGCCATTTCCAACCATGATACTACTGGCAGTTTTTATCACGTTTATTGTCAATAATAATTCAGGAAAGATGATAGTAGTGGGAATTATTTCATTATGGGAAATACACATACCATTCACTCAGCAGTACTTACTATCTGGTTAGTTAGGAGAAACTCTTCAACTTAGTACATGCAGAATTTAAAATGATATAAATCTCCCTAGTGTGTCTGTATTAAGTGCCTTTTGACCAGAGCAACATCTGTGTCTCAGTTATCTAGTCTTCATTTATAGCTAACCAGAAGCATTAGGTCCTGAAATGAAGATACTGCTGTGGTATTAATGTAACTATGTAAATAAGTAGTTTCCTTCTAAGCTGATTAATAGATATCACAAGACTCTTAAAAAAGTATTCTCTTCATATATGTATTAAAAGTATTTATTTATTTTTTTTTTGTAGAGACAGAGTCTCACTTTATCCCCCTCGGTAGAGTGCTGTGGCATCACACAGCTCACAGCAACCTCCAACTCCTGGGCTTAGGTGATTCTCCTGCCTTAGCCTTCTGAGTAGCTGGGACCACAGGCGCCCACTACAATGTCCAGCTATTTTCTGTTGTAGTTTGTCCAGGGCGGGATTTGAACTCGCCACCCTCGGTATATGGGGTTGGCACATTACCCACTAAGCCATAGGCGCCACCCTAAAAGTATTTTTTATATGGGTATGATTTTTATTTTTTACTGTTATATGTATTTACTTTAGTTATTTGAAGTGTTTTTTATTTCTCACCTGACTCTCTTTCCCTTAGGTTTCTAACATGGTGGTAATAATTTTTGTAAGCCACATAATTGCCACTAGTAGTATTTTCTTTAACTTCCCTTTTTTTTTTTTTTTTTTTTTATTAGAGACAGAGTCTTACCTTTTCACCCTTGGTAGAGTGCGGTGGTGTCATAGCTCACAACAACCTCTAGCCCTTGGGCTTAGGCAATTCTCTTGTCTCAGCCTCCCAAGTCAGCTGGGGCTGCAGGCGCCCACCACAACACCTGGCTATTTTTTGGTTGTAGTTGTTGTTTGGCAGGCCCAGGCTGGGTTTGAACCTGCCAGCTCTGGTGTGTGTGGCTAGCACCCTAGCCGCCGAGGTACAGGTGCCGAGCCTTAAATGGATTTTTGTAGTACCATGTCATGGTGGGTTTGACAGGTGAAGCACAATGTGGCAGTCACATTTTACTGTTTAATTTATAGTGGGAGGAAAATGATTTTTAAAACATAACCAGGATGAGACTGGAAACAGTGAAATACTAGAAAACATGAATACATTTTTAATAAAACATTAGAAAATGAGTAAATGAGATAGTACTTCATCAGTGGCCATTCATTATTTTGCTTTTAGGAAGTTGGGAAAAATTGTTTTCTTTGAGTTTTAAATGTTCTGATAGATCTAGATGCTTCTTCAGTGTCACCTTAAATTGCTGAAATAAGTGACTCTAAAGAATAAAAATTCTTTTCTGGTCTGAGGTAGTCAATAGCAGCCAACAGGCACATTGCGGATTCCTCCAGACAAGTCCTCTTTGAAGATACACCTGAAAGGAGTTTCCATGGATGTTTTTTGTATTCTGTAGTATGGATTCCATCCTACACCTATGCTCACTACCATTTTATGGTCATCTCTACCTGCAGCACTGGTCCAGCCATAATAAATGCTGGTGGATACATCCACTAGAAGATTATCTACTTTTTTTTTTTTTTGAGACAGACTCATTTTGTCGTTCTTTAGGTAGAGTGCAGTGATGTCACAGCTCACAGCAAGCAACCTCCAGCTCTTGGACTTAGGTGATTCTCTTGCCTCAGCCTCCTGAGTAGCTGAGACTACAGGTGCCCACCACAACACCCAGCTATCTTTTTGTTGTAGTTTGACCGGGGCTGGGTTTGATGCCACCACCCTTGGCATATGAGTGGCTGTCACCCTACTCATTGAGCCACAGGCGCCACCCAGATTATCTGCTTCTTGTTTGGGAAGTTAGATAAGGGGATGCCCAGTTGCTTGGAGCCACTGCCGAAGTCCCAGTACCACTTGGCCCTGGGAGAAGTCCAGCAGGTGCATCATGCCAGTTCCCTTCGGGGCGGGGCTGCAGCTGGTTTGCA
>CAUYQV010154796.1:0-38097 GCA_963574575.1 Galagoides demidoff | reverse complement strand
CAAACTTCTTGAGAAATCCCTTGGTCCTTATTCTCCCCGGCATTCTGCTTCCTATAGACTTTTCGTCTCAAATTCTACTGCTTAATCAAATATTATCTTTCACTTTTACTTAATTCCTTTATGTCCATACACCTTTCTCTTTATAACTAGACTATGAGCTCTCAGGGCACAGAGATACACTTTAAACTTTTATTTCCTTTCTTCCTCAGAGATTTGGGCAAGTAAGTCCCAATCTGAATGAATGAACAGCTTTTTCGGTTTATTTTATTTATTTATTTATTTATTTGCAGTTTTTTGGCTAGGGCTGGGTTTGAACCCTCCACCTCCGGTATATGGGACCGGCGCCCTACTCCTCTAAGCCACGGGCATCGTCCTGGTTTATTAATTTATCTTCATAAATCCCCACTGAATGAATAAACAACTTTGCCTCCTCAGAAATGGATCCTCATCCCTAACCGAATCTTTCCTTAGATTAAAAGCCCATTTCCTGAGTGGGGAAAGAGAGGCCATTATTTCCTGTGACCTTTTTGTTTTCCTTACAGCCAATAGCTTAGGCTAAGATGCCTTCTTAAGTCAGCTGCGTGTATTGCAATGTTATATGACCCCTTACTTGCAAAAGTCTTACATAACTAGACTGGTGACGATAGTTTTCGACTGTTTTTCTGCCCCAGCACATCTGAAGGATGTTTTATGATTCCATCAGTAGCAGTGGGTCATTACAACTGGAATCTTCAGTTCACCAGGTGGGTAGGGAAAAGCAAGGGTGTTAAAAGCCCTATGAGCGATTCCAGTCCACTCTTTGGGAAACAAGACCTTGCCCCGCCTTTCCTCCCCAGCAAGCAGAGACATGTGTATTAGATGTGTGAATTAGAAAGTTATGGAGAGACTTACTCTACCAGAACAAATTCTGTAATTTCAGGCACTGAATTCTACAAAATTACAATGGCCATTGAGCACTTAGTAATTAAGAATTTATGACCATATGAGGAATTACTTTCAAGGACTTTTACCCCTAGGCTTAAAATGGCTTTTGTACTCCTCTGTGGAAGTCTATGCCACTCAGAGGAATAAGATAAATATTTTAGTTGATTAATCTCTTTCTTTATTAATTTTAAAATTCAAAAATATTGACAGAACTGTGTGCTTTTATTGTGTATAACATGTTGTTTTGAAGTATATACAATGTGGAATGGTTAAATCTAGCTAATTAGCAAATGCATTACCTCACATAGTTTATCATTTTTTACTGAGAGCACTGAACACCCACTCTCTTTCCATTTTTTAAGAATACAATGTATCATTATTAACTATAGTCACCATGCAATAGATCTCTTGAATGTACTTTTCCTATCTGGCTGTAATTTTATATCCTTTGACCAAGATCTCCCCACCAACCCTCACAGCCTCTGGTAACTGCCATTCTATTTTCTACTTCTGTGAGATCAACTTTATCAGATTCTACAGATGAGATTATATGATATTACTTTCAATTAATCTCTCTTTTGAGGTCTAGGAATAAGTGGGAAAGTACTCTTTT
This sequence comes from Galagoides demidoff, assembly GCA_963574575.1. Lineage (NCBI taxonomy): Eukaryota > Metazoa > Chordata > Mammalia > Primates > Galagidae > Galagoides > Galagoides demidoff. The sequence continues at coordinate 36,560 of CAUYQV010154796.1, read as the reverse complement.
ATATGCAATTTTCACTTGTGAAATACCTACAAATGTGATTGACTAGTATTGCAAGAAAAAGTTTGATTTTGGATTAGCCTTTTATTGAATAGAGAAATGAAGACATGCTGAGTTTACGTTCAAAGTAAAAAATGGAAAATACCCTTAAAATAAGATACTGAAACTAAAAGTTTAGACCTGTAGGTCACGACTCACAGGAACTATATTAAAGGGTTGCAGCATTAGGAAGGTTGAGAACCACTGGTTTAGAGACACCTATTAGAATACCCCAAAATAAAAAAAAAAACCACTTAGAATTGGGAATTCGATAGGACAAATAATGCCATTTTCTTCACAAATGATTGGCAAAAAAATAAAAGAGGGAAAAGGAAAAAATGCAAGTTTAAGAGATTCATGAGAAATATTAGCCAAATACAATATGTGGATGCTATTTGGGTCCATCTTAAAGAGAACTGTTGAAAAGTATAAATTATCAGATAATCAAGAGGGGAGGAAACTTAACTTTTTGCATATTTGATGGTATTAAGAAAATATATTTAGATGTATTACTGGTGTACAGTTTATGACTAAAGTATTTAAGGACAAAACTATTTCTGATTTTTATATAATCTAGTGGTGGGAAAAGGGTGGTGGATGGAAATATAGAGGAAACAAGATTGGCCCATTGTACTATTTACTTTTGTGAATGTTTTAAGTTTTATAATAAAATGTTTTCAAGAATGAAGTACTGAGCATGTATATAGTGCTATAGTTTGGAAAAATAGAAGACAAAAATTAGAATATTTTCAAATTAAAGTTGCTTACCTGGGCACAAATACAGGCTTCACGTTAAATGCCATTGAGGCATCTAATTGCATTGATTACACATTTCTGCACAACAGCCAAGTGTCTACCCATATTGGCTCTCCATACGATGTTACGTATATGTGTTTCACTGAACAAGTATCAATAATTCATAGCGTCCCCTATTCTTTCAAGACAGTATAGGTAGAACTTAAAATAACAAAAAATATCTTTTTTTACATAAATCATTGAAGCTTTTATGTTTGCTGCCACAACCCACATAAATGCAACTGTGATACAGGCAAAAGCAATTCAGTGCTCAGTTAAGAAATAAACACAGGTGCTTATAATTTCAAAACATTTTTAAAAGATTCCTATATCAACTTTCCTTCAACAAATTAGCTTCCCAAAGAGAAAATGAGAGATTTCTCCACTATTTCCACTGTAAGTTAAACCTTTTTATGTGATCGGAGATGATGGAAAACATGAGGAAAATGTTCTTAACAGTTAGAATGATCTCATCAGCATTACTGAGGCATCCTGAATGTAATCAAAGAGGGAGAAGGGAATAAAAAATATTCTTTGACAGATGAGCCTACCCTGTCATGGGAATTTGCAGCCTGTCTGAACAGAATGAATATCCTATTGAGACAAAATGTTCCTTTTGATCGTAAAGGAACTGCTACCAAAATAACTTTTTAAAACCTCAGAATGGCAGTAAGAGGTGCTACATGAAAAATCATACTTTTAATTATGAGCTTATATATATATATATATATATTTTTTTTTTTTTTTGAGACAGAGCCTCAAGCTGTCCCCCTGGGTAGAGTGCTGTGACATCACAGCTCACAGCAACCTCCAACTCCTAGGCTCAAGTGAGTCTCCTGCCTCCGCCTCCCAAGTAACTGGGACCACAGGCGCCGGCCACAATGCCTGGCTATTTTTTGGTTGCAGCCATCATTGTTTTTTGGCGGGCTCAGGCTGGATTTGAACCCGCCATCTTAGGTGTATGTGGCTGGCACCTTAGCCACTTGAGCCACAGGCACCGAGCCATGAGCTACTATATTGACGAACAATTTAGACTCTATGCAAGCAGGCTGAGCTTCAATGCAGGGTTCAAGATGGTCATAAAAATGAAAGAGAGAAAAGAAATCATTGCTTAGAAATAGCTACAGAATACTTTAAAAGAAGACTAATAGAAGACCAGGCTCTGAAAGTAATTTTGGGGAGGCATATTAAGAAACTTCTAATTTATTCTACTTTTATAAAATAATTCAAACTCTATAACAGGTATTTTATTTATATTCCAAAAGGGTAGACCATTGAAGTGGATGACCTTTAAATTTTGAAGATCCAACTTTGCTAAGTAAGAACATTGTAAAACCAAATAACAGCAAAGATCTATTATCACTACCATTAAAAAATGACATTTCAATAACAAAAAGTTGTATAGATTACATTATAAGAAACTAACCATCTTCCCTTTTCTCATGTCACTATTGATAGGCTAAAATGCTGTCACAGACTTCCTATCATAGGCTAGTTCCAGTCTGTGGACTGGAGTTTGGACACCATTACTCCATAGTCTCTTCCAACACTGAGTAAGAATCACAAAGTCTAAGACCTTTTGACCCTCTAAATGTTAGATCTTCTTTGTTCAAAGAGAAAATGGTATTTGTCATTGTGTCAGGCAATTTGTTCAGCCAATCTGTTTCTTGGAATAATCATTTAATATCATTTAATTTTATCACCAGCTGTTTTCTTTCCCAAATAACTTTACAAAATAGGTATTTTAGCTGGGTGCGGTGGCTCACGCCTGTAATCCCAGCGCTGTGGGAGGTTGAGGAGGGAGAATCACTGGCGCTCAGGAGTTTGAGACTCACCTGAGTGAAAGTGAGACTCTGACTCATGAAAAAAAAATGGAAAAACCCAGCCGGGTGCTGCAGCAAGCACCTGTAACCCCAGTGGCTTCCAGAGGCTGAGGCAGTGGGATGCCCACAGCCAGAGTCTGAGGTTGCAGTGAGCTACCAAGCCACTGCACTCTGCTCAGGGCACAGGGTGGGACTCTATCTCCACAAAAAAAAAAAAGGAAAGAAATAAAAAATAAGCAATGAAATAAAATTTTAAAAAAAATAGGTATTTTAGATACATAGTTTATGATAGCACTGGGGATAAGTTTTGACTGCTACTTTAGCAGTTATTTTAAAAGTCCAGATATGGGAAAGTAGTAAACAGCTTATTTTGTAAAAGAAATATACTTGAAAAGGTAGATTTGAAAGCTCATCAAACAAAAGTGTTTAACTATGTTCCTGGAGAAGTATAGCCTCAAATTCTTCAAATGGTTCAAAAAGTTCCTGAGCTATAGAGAAACCTTATTCCTTTTGAGATTTTTCTGATTAAAAGGAAAATTAGCCTATAAATTATTATAAGTCTATCAATAGAATTAAAGCTATTAAAAATATTTTAAAGAAGCTCTATGTATAAAAGTGGGGTTTTTTCCTATCGCTAATATTACAAATTCTTAAAAACCTATTGACATAAAACTCTGTATTCCTTCAGACCTCACTCTCAAGGAACTAAGGTAAGAAAGATATGTGGGCTCGATGCCCATAGCTCAGTGAATAGGGCGCTGATCCTGTACACCAAACTGAGGGTTCAAGCCCAGCCCTGCATGCTAAACAACAATGACAACTACAAAAAAAAAAAAAAAATATATATATATATATAGATAGATAGATAGATAGATAGATAGCCAGGCATTGTGCCAGGCGCCTATAGTCCCAGCTACTTGGGAGGCTGAAGCAAGAGAATAGCTTGAGTCCAAGAGTTTGAGGTTGCTGTGAGCTGTGACACTATAGCACTCTACCAAGGGTGACTGAGTGAGACTCTGTCTCAACAACAACAAAAGGGTGGTGCCCATAGCTCAGTGGGTAGGGCGCTGGCCATATACACCAAGGCTGATGAGAGGCGAGTGCATTCATATTTGGCCCAGGCCTGCTAAACAACAATGACAACAACAACAATAAATAGTTGGGTGTTGTGGTGGACACCTATAGTGCCAGCTAGTTGGGAGGCTGAGGCAAGAGAATCGCTTGAAGCTCAAGAGTTTGAGGTTGCTGTGAGCTGTGACACCACATCACTCTACCCAGGGTGACAGCTTGAGATTCTGTCTCAAAAAAAAAAAGAAAATGAGAAAAATTATATGAGGGCCTTGTAATCGTACTTCCTTAACTTTTAACTCAGTTTATCAGGACTGAAGACATTCAGTTTAGAACTAAAAAAATATAACACTCATACTGAAATGGAGGTAAAGAAATACTTGTTCAGGTTAGTTAAGTAAAGTGAGCCATAAATAGCTTTTTAGTCCAGTTTTCTCTGTTTCAGGGACCACAGTGTGAATCAGATAGTGGAAGCCAACAATTTCGTATGATAAAATTTGCTGGAGGATTTACATCATGTTCAGGAAAAAATAAACTTAGTTTGAGCACCATCATCAACAAAGCAAATTGAATTTATAAGCATAGAATGGAAATTTAGGAAGATAAGACTAAAACAGTTATAGTGAATAAAGACTAGTACATGAGTTTTAATAGTTAGAATCTCACTATAACTATTTTAATATGAGTATTTAGGGTACCAAAATTGATATTTTATTTTAGTAAATGTAAAAAAAAAAATTCATGGATTTGCTTCCATAGATTTGCTTGTGCCCAAAAATCTCTCAAACAATTTTCTCCAATATATTGAAAATCTTCCTACTTGGAATCCTACCATATGGGTTTTCAGATAAGAAAGGGTTTCTGAATTTGAGAAAATTGTTTCTCTTCTAATCACACCTGTATTACAAAGGATGGTTAGAAATAAAAATATGGTGATGAAATAAGCATTTTGGTAATTCCAATCATAGGCTAAGTAGGGAAATATTTAGCAGAGAGCATTGCATTTATAAAAAACAATCAAGAAAGTTAATTTCTAACCATATATAGTTTGAAGAGTACAAAATAAAACAGACTTTAAGCAAATGATTATTAAATCTTTACACTTTTCCTTAGTCTATCCAAAATTGTACCTCTAATCCAAAGCCTATATCAAGTCCCACCTCCTCAACAAAGCCCTTCACGTCCAGAGGACTTTAACTCAGTCCCTCTCTGAAATTCAATAGTAATCACTAAATAATTATTTACTGAATACTTATTAGATGTTAAGTTGTTGGAATAGGAGACTAGGAGACTGCTGAGAGTGGATGCAGGGGCAGTCTAGTGCATACCTGGGTGCAGGTATTAAAATAAGCAATGCTCAGGTGAAGCCATCTAGGCTACCAGACTAGGAGCCGAATGCAGCTGCGTGCAGAGTGGATGCAGGTGTAAACGTCTAACTAAGTGGGGTTGATAACTACAAAGACTGGTTTCAAGCAGCTTGTCAGTTCCCTAGGTCACCTTACATGAACTTTGGCTGATTATAATATCATTTACATTGTGGTTCTAAAATTTCTCTGTCTTTGAAATCACCATGACAATTCCAAAACAACCAAATAAAGAAAGAAAATGGGAGGGAACGCAAATCTAGGAATTACTACCCAAATTCCTAGTAAAAGCCAGCCCCTGAGCCTTGAATATTCTTCCCCTCAATCGGTAAGACTTCAAAAGATGAAAAACTACATCCTTCTGGTAAAGCTGCTATTTTTGAACCTGCCTGCTTTCTTTTCTTGAGAGAGTACTTTCGATCACTCTTCCAGTAAAAAACCTTTGGCTTATATGGTGCATCCTGAAATTCTTTTCCCAATGATCACCAAGAACCTGGAAAAACCTCCACTTGGAAGCTACTGACAAAGTAATAAATACCATCCTCAAGAAGGGAGAAAGAGGCAAGCAGTTTGACAACTGCAGAAAGTCTTATAATTCAATTTGACTATAAGTGTTGGTATTATCGTCCCAACTGGATCATAAATTCTATAAATTCCTGAGGGATGTAGACGATGTCATGTACTTGTCCTTTTATCCCTTCTCAGTGCCTAGCCAAGAGATACTCAACTAAACTGCACAGATTCACTTTAAAAAAAAAAAAAGGATGTGCAATACATAATCATTAAAATGAATCCAACCAGCATCTCAAAAAGTTATTCTGAATTAAAATAATGTTGAATCGAAAGAATGCAACTAGAACTAGAAACAGTGGGTGGAAAGCATTTTAAGTAATCAAAGATGGCAATTTAGCTATGTGTATGTATAACTTTATATAAAGTAAATCTAATTCCAGGAATTTATCAAGTGACACCATCCTGCTCCACCGAATGTTAAACAGCCCTATGACTATAGCTGCATGAATAACCCTAATGACCTCAACCAGTACTGCTGATCCAAGGTATCATAAACAAATAAAGTATTTATTTACACCACTAAGTTTTGGCATATTTTGTTACATGGCAATATGTAGCTGATCCAATTATGTGAATAAATGTATTTTTTTAAATCAAAAACCATTTTTAAAAATATTGGTTTGCTACATACACAAATACTGATGCTTAAGTACTTGAGGTGGGAGTATATTACTGTCTACAACTTACTTTGAAATACTTAAAAACTAAGATAGAGAGATGGCTGGTTTACTAGATACGTGATAAAATAAGTTTAATAAAATGTTAGCTGTAGAATCCAAGTGGTGGATATATGTATGTTCACTAAAAAATTATTTCAACATTTTTGTAGTTTTCTTAAAAGAATGTTGGAGGCCAGGCATAGTGGCTCACACCTGTAATCATACCACTCTGGGAGCCAGAGGAGGGATTGCTTGAAGCCAAGAGTTTGAGACCAGCCTGAGCAAGAGCAAGACCCTTTCTCTACATAGAAATAGAAAAATTAGCTGGGCGTAGTGTTGCACACCTGTAGTCCCAACTAATGGGGAGGCTGAGGTTGAAAGATCCCTTGAGCCCAGGCTACCATGAGCTATGATGATGCCACTGCATGGTTAGCCTTGGTGACAGAGTAAGACTCTGTCTCAAAAAAAAAAAAATCAAAAAACTGAGAGTTGAAAAATGGGTTGTGTATAGTGCATTCACACCATGGAATATCATATGGTCATTAAAAATGATGGATGCAAGAATGTTTATTATCAAAATTGGCTGATTAATTTTTGAAAAGCTAACTACAAAAAAGGTATGTAGTTAATCGCTCTGGTAAAACAACTTAAAAGCACAGATATAACCCTTAATGGGATTTTTCCTTTCAGCTTTGTGCTTTCCAAATTGTCCTACTTAATTAGAAAAAATTAAAAAGTAATTAGGAAAATGCAGGAAATGTTTTAATATTAAGTTTAAATCCACTGGTTTTGAAAAGAACTTTTTTTTAAGCAAAGGGATTTGATGTTTGAAAGCAAGAAAAAATGACATAAAGAGAATGGAATTTAGACAATAGCAAGAAAGTTTATTTAGAGACATGGAAGAATTTAATAAAAGTCACTAGATGTTAGAACAAAGTATAGCTTTCCTCTTTCTGGAAAAATACCTCTCCAAGAAAGAAAACTCTATTAGTGAACTCTTTAGGTTTCTTCCATTTTTATGACTTTTTTTTTTAAAGCAATGGCATAACTAATGTTTATATTCAGTTAAAAAGTATCAAAATATAGCCAGATATTGTACTTAACTGGGAGATGAATATTATTCCCTCCCTAAATTTCTGATATGACAGAAACCTGGTATTTGGAAGAAGAAAGAGAATGCCATAGAAGCCTTATTGATCTGAGGACTCTAATCTAAAGTTAGCTACAATTTTAGCCACACTTTATGTAAGTTCTTGACTCTATTCAACATTGGACTATAATTGGGGTTGTTCAACTCCCCATCTCATAGACAACAAAGAAAAAAATTTCCAAAACTCACCGTAAAACTCTCTTAATTTTAAAAATTAATTTTGATACCCAAAACTATGGGGAAAAGAAACCAATTTAACCTAACAACCATAAGTTAGGAAGAGTTTGTGGGGGGCACGCACTCACATGTGTGTTAATTGGACTTGGAGAAAAACTTCCCCAGGTGGAAGTACCTGAATACCAAAGTGCAAAACATTTCTAGAGACGATTCTATCACAGACTTGGTTTCCTAATGGTGGTGGAATATAATGGAATAACAAAGCTGAGGACATGGTATTATGAACAAGAGTTTTTCACTCTGGATCTGAAAAGAGGGTCAGTACCTTTTCTCATTTTAATCCAATAATAAGTGTAAATTTCAGAATGCAGAAATAAGTAACAGTCTTTCTAACAAAATTCTTTGACCAATGTGGGTTTTTTATAAAGTAAAATGGGCCAAAATGAGACCATTGGAAATTTACCACAACTCATTCATAAGTCACAAAATATTAGAAAATCATTAGCTATTGAAAGTCCATACAGAACAAAATTCTTTTAAAGGAAAATGTATAATATTCCCATCTGGAATGAATCTCTTCCTAGTTGCTTACAGCAAACAGAGTGATATGGAAATTGTTTTTTGACCTTGCTGTTAAGATAAACTCCTTCTCATGAATACCGTCATATCAATCCAAGATTGGTTATTAAACTAAATATTTTAGAACCTTGATTGGAACATAATACCTAAAACTGTGTGTGGGATCTAAGTTCAAATTCCTATTTCTTAGATTTTTTTAAGTGAGTATATTTGAGATTCTTAAAAAGAAAGTTTTTTTATTTAAAAAATTTACATAGATTGATCTTTAAATTAAAAAAAATGATTCTGACAAATTACTTTTCATTTCCACAGAAGATAATGACCCTATTAAACGAAATAATAATAGGGAATGGATTAAATGGGCTCTAAAAGAATATGATATTGATGTATCTACATTTTTTCCAGCTCATTCACTGAAAGGATTAGCTGTAACCAGTGCAGTAGCTATAAAATGTTGAGAGATTGGTTCCTAAGAACTGCCAGATGGTCAGAAGAAAATATCTTACAATAGTGTTATTAGAGCCCTTCAGACAAGGACAGACATAATCTAGTTTTGAAAGCTGCCAGGTATTATGAAGTGTTACTTTCCATTTGTAAATAAACCATGAGTTATTGTCACAATGTTTGAGAGACGGAGAACAACAGAAACTTCTAACAAAGTCCCAAAGCTGCTCAGACCAAGGTAATTCCACTAGGTTGAAATGTTTTTCCCATTCCGTCTTAAATGTTAAAGCGAATTATTTAGTAAACAATGATCAAGAATTCACAAGTGTCAAGATCCACACACTCTGCATTGCTAACGGATTTATAATTGGTCAAAATATGGAAGACATACTAAAAGAGTGTGCCAGTGTAGACAAAATACATATATTTTCCTAAGGTAATTATGGCTTTTTACTCACATGTGCATTTACTCGATCTAATCATGCAATTCTAGGTAGCGACTTCCAAAGATGAGGTTTGGCATATGCACTAAACACCTGTGATGGAATGTAACTCTTTTGAACTTCATATTTTGAAACATAGCTTTATCTAGTCTTTCTTTTCATTGTCTTATTATCTTCTCACCACTCAGAGCCTTTACTAAATAAGTTTCTAAGATAAGAACCAAAGGATTTCTGATTTTAAGGGTCCCGAGCTTGCTGCCAATTAGGTTCTTCTGAGTTAAGATTTCATTATGGTATATAATTCTTTCCTTATATCATTATTTTTCTATTTCTTGCTAACATTCTAAATAGGTTTAACAGATTAAAAGTGTTGTATGATTAAGCCATACTTTTCAGGTTGTTCATTAGTAGTTCACTGAGAAGGAAAATGCTAATTTCAGCAGGAGATAATAGAATGCTAAAAAAAAAAAATACAGTATACCATGTTGAACAAAGTCTTTCAACCAATTCCATGAGAAAGCTGGAACTTCATTTTTTCTCCCTTATTCCTTCACAATTTATTTTTGCATAACTTGGTTTTTGTGATTAAAAACTATGTTTTCACTAAAATGAACAGAAGGCAGGCCAGGGCCCTTAGGATTCATGGGCACAATTCAAGAGGTTTATGAACTTGGAAGAAAAGAAATCCTATTTTTACTAAAATAACTGAAATGTATTATTTCCTTCTGTTACAATATAGCCTATGAACAACAGTATTCTCATCTAACATTGGGTTGCAGCTGTCATAAAATGCTACCTAGTAGCTCATTCTTAACGAAAACTTGCAACAGAACTAAAACTACACCTTATTTACGTTGCATTAATAAAAAATCACATACATCACTATATCACAATTGTGTTTTAAACATATTTTGATAACTAAATGTCAATGTAATTGGTTTTTTGTACTTCTGTATTTTTAATTTAATGTGGTTGGAACATGACTTTAAGAAAAGATCTATAACCAGCATCATCAGACACTAAAGGGGCTCATGACACAAGGAGCATTAAGAATCTCTGAGCTGGAAGGATAATAATACATATGCTTACATATGTTTTTACGGGAATGTAAATCAGGATTAACAAAGAGCCAAGAAAGTGACATGTATTCTATATAAACTGATAGCAGTGGCTGATGTTATTACTGATTATAGGTTCACAGAAAATAATTATGGACACTAGACTTTCTCAAATGATTCTATATTTAGTAAACCAAAATAGTAGTGTGTAGGTAACTAAAGGACATCCATTATTCATAACTTATTATCACCTGCATAGGTTTGGAACTTAGGTATATAGATAGATAGCCAGTTTGTTGTGGCCTTTATAAAACACCACAGTTTGTCAGATCTGTTATGGATAAATCAATCAGTCAACCAACATGCACTTAAGGGGATTGCTACCACTGTCATCCTCAGACAGAAAACTGTTCTCAAGAAGAGAAAATGACTAACTTGAAACTATATTGCATAATAAAAAAGCCGCTAGGGCAATTTTTATCAGGGGAAATTTTGCAATTTTTGAAAAGGATTTTAATATTTCCTCACTTTACAGCTAAGAACTAATTAGTAACATGGGACATATCATTTTCCTTATGCAATATAATTTTCCTTGATTTCATGGTAAGTTGAAACAAATGTTCAACTTTATTTTGGCTATGAAAACAGAAAAGAATCTATATACATAAATTTTAATTACCCAAGTAAACCTAAGGATTCTTACAACTGGTGGCCTCCTGACAGTTTTCTGCAAGGGTTTTCTGGAGGCATGCCTGTGGTGATGTTTACAGTTGAGACTTGGAAGCTGATTGTGCCTTTGATGCCTCTTGAGAAATCCCACTTCCCTGGGTGCTGGATGATTTGACTGGATTTTAAGAGATCACATTTTATCCAATCAGTGGTTCTATAATGTGGTGTACAGCAGAATCAGATGAAAATCTTGTTACAGATTTCTGGATTCATCCATAGATTGAGATTCAGTAGGTCTTTGATGGACTCAGGAATTTGTCTTTTTAAAGAGCTCTCCCGGGAGATTTCTGCTTTGAGTCGAAGTAGAATAACAGGGGCCAGATTTACCCTCTTACCTGAGAGAACTACAAATCAAACATAATAAGTGACACAAGGGCATTCAAGACACTGCACATCAGGCATGAAGGACAGATAGCCCTGCGTGATAGAGACCAGTGGGGTGAGCTAACAATTGCCTCAAATTTAGGAGAATTTCCAGGTGGTGGCTCAGGGAGAGGAAACCCAAATGGAGTCCTGCAGAGTATCTGAATTGAGAGTCTGGTAAACACAAAGTGGCCAGAGTTCAAAGGATAGAATGTCAGAGTAGAGAGCTGTGTAGCGAGAGAACCAACGGATCTGAAAAGTGCTCTCTTTGAGACGCCACCACAGTATCTATCTATAAGCATGTGTGTGAGAGAACTACCAACAGCCAGGGAAAGACCTACCTGAAAGGATTAGAGAAAATAGTATCCAGTGCTCACATAGAGCTCGGAATTGTATATATTTCTGCTAGCTTGACAGAAGAAGTCTTCTATTTTATTCAGGATTGGGTTAAGTACACAAAAGAGTTTTGCTTCAGTAGCATAGAAAAATTACCCCTATATGAACATTTTTTTAGTCCTACCTAACAAATCTTAACAGCAAGATCTGAGTGGATCAAGCTGTTTCCAAGTAATACATCTGTTCTCAAAATAAAACTCAAGAATATTATCAATAATTGTAATTATATTCAGAGATTTTGACATGTTACAATGGATACAACAAGTAGACAGAACCAGCAAGGATGGAGAAGTCTTGAATTATACTACCAACCAACTTGAAATGACATTTATAGAACACATCACCCAAGCAGAGATGGACATAGTCTTTTGAAATGCCAATGGAAGCTTTACCAATCTAGACATAATCTAGAACATAAAACAAATCTCAATGCCTTTAAAAAAATTTGAGCTATGCAAAATATGTTCTCTGACTACAATGTACAGTAGTTTCCTCTTACCCTTGGGGGATATATTCCAAAACCTACAGTAAATGCCTGTAACAATAGATAGTACCAAATTCCACATATGGCACGCTTTTTCTTATACATACATGCCTATGAAATAAAGTTCAATTTATAAATTAGGCACAAGAAGAAATTAACAATAACTAATAATAAAATAGATCAATTATCATTAATAGTATAACAATATACCAACATTACTACTCCTGCAATTTGGTGCCATTAAGTAAAATAAGAATTACTTGAACACAAGTATTGAGACACCAAAACAGTTGATCTGATAGCCAAGACGGTGAGACAGAAGATAAAAATTATTAATATCAGGAATAAGAAAGGTGGCATCACTACAGATCATACAGTTATTAAAATGTTAATAAAGGAAAATTATAAGTAACTTTATAGCAAAGAATTTGACAACTTAGATGAAATAGGCAAATTCCAGGAAAGATGAAACTATCAAATCTTACTCAGGAAGAAATAAATTGAATATTCCAGTATCTATTAAAGAAAATGAATCTGTAGTTAAAATTTTTCCCACAGAGAAAATTCTAAGCCCAGCTTGCCTAACCAGTGAATTCTACCAAACACTGAGAGATAAATAATATCAATTCATCTGAAATTTTTTCATAAAATTGAAAAGGAAGAATATTGTCCAATTTACTTTATGAAGACATTACCATTCTACAAAAACCAAAGACATTGTGAGAAAACTATAAAAGAATATCCCTTACAGACACAAATATCCTAAAGACATTGTGAGAAAACTATAAAAGAATATCCCTCACAGACACAAATATCCTTTGTTACCACATTTATTAAACACTATACTTGAGGTTCTAGCCACTGAAGTATGGGAAGAAAGAAAAATAAAATGTATGTAGATTAGAAAGGAATAAGCAAAATTGTCATTATTTGCATGCAACAAATTTTATGGAATGTACCAAAACTACTAAAATTAACAAGTTAAGTTTAATAAGGTTGCAGGATTCAAGATCAATACAGAAAAATCAGTTGTATTTTTACATACCAGCAACAAACTATTAGAAATTAAAATTAACAATAGCATAACAGCTCATGCATGCAGCTCTACACTGAGGCTGTGCACACTTATTCCGATGTGCACACTCGCAGTCAACGGGCCAGTCAGGAGGCTGCAGAGGTCATGGGGGGAAGTGGGGTGGAGGTGTCACAGAGACAGCATGGCAGCCTCCTTATGGCTCCGAGGGGCCACTTTTGGCCTCTAATACTGGAACCGCCAGCAACAGCCAGCCGCCAACCTTGAAGTGTTGTGTTCTAGATCAGTGGCTTCTAAGACTCCAGTTGGATTTATTGAACTGGGCAACATGGGAAATACAATGGCAAAAAATCTCATGAAACATGACTATCCACTCATTTTTTATGATGTGTTCCCTGATACATTCAGACTTTCAAGGTGCAGGTGAACAGGCAGTATTTTCCCCAGCAGACATAGCTGAAAAAGCTGACAGAATTATTACAGTGCTGCCTACCAGTATCAGTGCAATAGAATTGTATTCTGGAGCAAATGGAATTCTAAAAAAAGTGAAGAAAGACTCTTTATTAATAGATTCCAGTATTATGGATCTTGTAGTTGCAAAGGAATTGGCCAAAGAAGTTGAGAAGATGGGAGCATTTTTTAATGGATGCCACTGTTGCTGGTAGTGTAGGAACAGCTTGGTCAGGGAACCTCACTTTTATCATGGGAGAGTCAATGATGAATTTGCTGCTGCCCCAGAGGTGCTGGGGTACATGGGCTCCAGTGTGGTACAGTGTGAAGCTGACTGCAAAGATTTTCAATGACATGCTTTTAGGAATTAATATGACTGGAACCGCTGAAGCTATGAATCTTGGAATCAAGTTAGGGCTTGATCCAAAACTACTGGCTAAAATCATAAATATGAGCTCATGACAGTGTTGGTCAAGTGACTTATAATCCTGAATCTGGAGTGATGGATAATAATTATCAGGATAAATTTGGAGCAATACTCAAGGCTAAGGATCTGGGTTGGCATAACCCAGAGCACAAAGCTACAGCACAGAGCCCAATCCTTGGCATTTTAGCCCATCAGATGATGTGTGCAAAGGGCTACTCAAAGAAAGACTTCTTGTCCATGTTCTAGTTTCTAGGAGAAGAGGAGATCTTTTTTTTTTGAGACAGACTCTCACTTTGTTGCCCTAGCATAGTGCTATGATGTCAGCTCACAGCAACCCTAAATTCTTGAGCACAAGTAATCCTTTTGCCTCAGCCTTCCAAGTAGCTGGTCACAGGCTTGACTCTTTTTTTTTCTTTTTTATTGAGACAGTCTGACTTTGTCACCCTCTGTAGAAGGCCATAGCATCATAGCTCACAGCAACCTCTAACTTTTGGGCTCTTGCCTCAGCCTCCCAAGTAGCTGGGATTATAGGAATCTGCCACAATGCCTGGCTATTTTCGCTGTTGTTGTTGTTTAGCAGGCCCTGGGCGGGTTCAAACCCACCAACTCCAGAGCATGTGGCTGGCGCCCTAACCACTGACCTACGGGTACCCTGGCCTGGCTCTTTTTAATTTTATATCTATTTATTTATTTATTCATTTATTTTAGAGATGGAGATCTTGCTTTTGCTCAGGATAGTCTCAAACTCCAGAGCTCAAGCAATCTACCTGCCTCAGCCTCCCAGTGTGCTAGGATTATAGGCATGACCCACTACACCTGACCCAGGATACCTGTGTATGGAGACCTTCTGAGGGTGCCCTTTGGCCATGGACTCTGATGGGAACCAAACTCTATCTTGGCTCCTCTTTCAAGCTCACTCCACAAGTAAAAGGATTTAATCAAAGGTCACCTGTCTGCTTTTGGTTATTTAGGTCATGCTAGCCCCTAGGACTTTTCACCCATTTTTAACTTCTTATTCTTTTTTCTTCTTAGCAAACATACATTATCTGAAAAATTTTTCCTACAAGACACACATGGTCTCTGCTAACTAGTTGAATTGGCCTTTTTAAAAAGTCTGATCCCTGAGCATCTTCAACTTAATTGTTGGATACCTAAATCAGGACATTATTTACTCTATCTTACAAATAAAACTAAATATTTGGTCAACAGGATGAAACCCATCTTAAAGGGAAGGAAAGAGATTGGTATGAGGAGAAGAGAAGTATAGTAAATTATTACCTGTGTCCCTCAAGAAGTGTGTGGATACTGCGTTACTAAGGTTACTGCTTTATTTTCTAGGGAGTTGATAAAGTCAGAGAACTTGTATCTGCATGTTTTATAATTTGGACTCAGTTACCCCTCTACAACTACCAGTACTCAGCAGAATTGTTTTTATATATATATTTTACTTCCTTGTACATTCTTACCACAAATGTTTTTGACTTCAAAAGAATGACATCTTTAGACCTGTTTCAGAGCCAATGATAATATTGCTTCAGAAAGTTATTATATTATTCTAAATATAACCATATTATTTTGAGTTCAAATAAATTTCTAGACTAATAATGAAAAAACAATAGCATAATGCATATCAAATTCTTAGGGATAAAAATCAACAAAAGGTATGCAAACCCTCTACTTTGAAAACTTGGAAATATTGAAAGAAATTTAAAATTTACTTTAATGGCGAAATGTGCTATATTCATGGGTTAGAAGACTCATTGTTAAGATGTCACTTCTCCCTAAATTGATCTTTTGATTCAACACAATCTCAATCAGAATCCTGGCAGTCAAAAGAAATTGACAATCTGATTCTGAAACTCATATGGAAATGTAAAAGACCTAGAATAGCCAAAATATCTTTAAAAAACAAGATCAAAGTTAGAGGACTAATATTACCTGATTTTAAGACTTACTATAATGCTAAAATAATCAAGCAAGCATGGTTTCAGTGTAAAAACTGACAAGCAAATCAATGGAACTAAATACAGATCCAGAAATAGACCCACATGTGTATGGACAACTGATTTTCGACACAGGTTCGATGACAGTTCAATGGGAAAAGAAAGGTGTTTTCAACAAATAAACCTGGACAATTAGATATCCATATGTAAAATGAGAACTTTGACCAGACCTTGCACCATATACAATTAAAAATTCAAAATGGGTCATAGGCCTAACTGTAAAACTTAAAACTATAAAATATTAATAAGAACACTAAGGAGAAAATA
This sequence comes from Galagoides demidoff, assembly GCA_963574575.1. Classification (NCBI taxonomy): domain Eukaryota; kingdom Metazoa; phylum Chordata; class Mammalia; order Primates; family Galagidae; genus Galagoides; species Galagoides demidoff. The sequence continues at coordinate 20,239 of CAUYQV010154796.1, read as the reverse complement.
TTTGCGACCTTGGGTTAGATAAAGAAAGAGTTCCTACATATGAAACCAAACACATGATCTGTAAAACACACACATCTGCATGTGCGCGCGCACGCGCGCGCACACACACACACACACACACACACACACACAAGATTAACTGAACTTCAAACTGTAACTTCCTGGGCTAAGAGAATGAAAAGGCAAGCCACGGACTCAAAGAACGTATTTGCAAATCATATATAGAGGCTCCTTAACTTACTGTGGGGATACATCCTGGTAAACCCTTGCAAATTAAAAATAAAATGTGTAGCTCACTGGAAGCTGCAGCTCACTGCTGCTGTTCGGCATCATGCTAAAAGCATATAGTTTCTCCTGGATGCCTATTGCTTTCACACCACAGTAAGGTCAAAAAATCCTGAGTGAATTATCTTAAGCTGGAAACTGTTTCTATCTACGAAAGAACCTGTATTCAAAATATATAAAGAACTCTCAAAACTGAATAAAAATAAATGATCAAATTTTAAAATTGGCAAAAAACCTGAACAGTATAAATAGATACACAGATGACAAGCACATGAAAAGATGCTCATTTAGGAAGTCTAAATTAAAACCATGATGAGATTCTAATACAGGGGTCCTCAAACTTTTTAAACAGGGGCCAGTTCACTGTCCCTCAGACCATTGGAGGGCCAGACTGCAGGGCCCCAGGACGGGTCCGCTGCTAAGCAGGATAGGCAATGGTGGCAAAAACACCGGGCGGGCTGGATAAATGTCCTAGGCGGGCCTGTAGTTTGAGGACACCTGTCTAATACATCTATTCTAATACATCTCATAATGCCCAAAACTAATAAGACTTACCACCCAAGTGTTAACAGAATTTACCCGCATTGCTGTCAGGAATAAAATATAACTTCCTCTTTGGAAAATAATTTGGCACTTTCTTAAAAAGTTACATATATATTAATACCTACCACATTATCCAAGTACTCTACTCCCAAGTATTTATCCTGGGGAAAGGAAAGTGTATGTCTATACAAAATTTTGTACATAAATGTCATAACAGGTTTATTTTTAATAACCAGAAATTGGAAACAACCCAAATGTCCATCAATAGATAAATGGATAAACAAAGGAATACTAGTCAGCAATAAAAAACCATAATTAACTACTGAAATATATTACAACATGTCTGAATGTCAAAATAATTATGCTTGTGTTGGTGGAATTTATATCTGTAGTAGATCCTTGGTCTCAGAGATCTAAAGAATGAACTCACAGACCACAGATCAGTGGTAAGATAGGATTTATAGATAGAAAGGAATACAGAAAGAATAAAAAACACCAGAGCTTCTGGCAGAGGGAAAGACCCAAGTGGGAAGTGTCCCCACGGATCTTTTGTCTAGGGGTATAAGATCTTAAGAATTACACTTGGCCAGGACTTGGTAGATGGAAGACTTCTTTTCAATGCTGATGAGTGTATTAACAAATGAATGCAGTTCCTCAGCTATACTTCCTAAGAGGATGGGCTTACATGAAATTGCCTAGGCCTAGGAAATTTACATGAAATTGCTCAGGTCTAGGAAACTGGGGTCCCTCTCCAGCCCTAAATGGGGGAACCCCGTATTACTAGTAGAAGCCAGATAAAAAAAAAAGAGTACAAATTGTTTGATTCTATTCACATAAAACTCTTGAAAATGCAAACTAATCTATAGTGACAGAAAACAGATAATGTTTGCCTAGGGAGGGTTGGGAAAAAGGACTACAAAGGGGCATGAGAAATATTTGGGGATGATAAATATGTTCATTATCTTGATAGTGATTATAATTTTATGAGTGTATTCATATGTTAAAATTTATCAAATTATAAACTTTAGATATCCGTGATTTATAATAGGTCAATTGTACTTCTATAGAGCTATTTAAAAAAAAAAAAATTCTATCCAAGTGATCCTGACACTGTCAGATTTTGGAACCACTGGACTAAACCAAAGCCTTCAACACCTATGCTTCCTTGGGCAGAAGGCTGTCTATTCTGCTTTCAGACAGCTTTCAAGAAAAATTATTTTAGAAACTCTTTGATGAACATGTTTTCAGTATTTAATGACTTCAATGGTAGAAGAGTTTACCTAACTAAACTCCTGCTACATTTAAGCTCGTTTGCTTTATGTTCTCCTCTGTAAAAAATTAAAACAAAACAATTGTTCCATAAACTCAACATGACAAGCTGACAAACAGTTGGCTACTCAATAAATGACTGTGAAAGGAAATGACACCTCTGTATAATCTGAAGAGTAGCCTCCCTTCTCTAGTCTGAACTTTAAAGAAACATACTTCATCTTCTTACATATTTAGAATGTCTTTCTCTGGACACTCTAGCTTCCCTGCAGTGTGAAATTAGAACAGTCTGAGAGCTGTGATTAAAACGGACTATTGCAGAGTAATGACTTCTGAGCTCCTCATGCTTGCAAATAATATTCCTCTTTACACACCCTAAAATTAAGTGTTGCTTTTAAACAATAACACAGAATTGATCGGTGATACATGGAGTGAGTTCTGCTATGACTCCTAAGTCTTCCTCTGCCTTCTTTGTGACCAAGCTGCTCCTATCTTGCATCTATCCTTGATACCAGTCATGATCAACTATAGCATGTTATTTTAAACTTGATCTTACTGCCCTTCATAAGGGTCCACTGTTATGGTTTAAGATCATTTCATTTCATCTATAACAGTCTTCCAAAGTACTTGTATCAAGGTTTTCCTCTGCCAACATATGGGTTTATTTTTAATTATTTATCTACAACACAAACAGAAACTCAGAATAACCTCAACAGTAGGATGTGCATTTATACAATAAGATGCATTGTTGACACCATGCCCTTGGTAACACTTTTCAAATGAGAACGCTCAGTGAAGCAGGCCCCTTCCTCTAGGAATGTGGTCTGGACTACACCATGTCTTTTGAGTTAGCACTAAAATGTCCTGTATGGCTGAATAAAAATTTTTCCTGAAATTCAGATACATTACATATCCTGCTTCCTAAATGTCTGTATAAACTGTCAATCTCTTGAAGAAGGAAATTAAATTGATCTGGTACAATTTGCTCTTTGCAAAGCCAAGATAGTGGCTACTCAGTGCTTCATGCTCTCCTATGTGGTGACTAATTGATTGTTCAATGATTTCATCTAGCACAGAATCTTTAAAGTATTAAAATTAACCTGACTAGCTGATAGGGGGTATAATTTACTCCTCTTCTAAAAAGCTGGACACTAAAACTGCTCTGGTTTAATCAACAAGCCTTTTTACTGTCTTTTTATCATTTCATGCAGATACTCAGTTTCTGACTTCAGACCACAGGACCTCCAAGGAAGGAGTTTCATCTTGCTTACCTTCTACTGCCTTATAGAACTGAATGCTATACTCTACGTGTAGCAGACACTCAACAAATATTTCTTGACTTGAATTTGAATTCCAAAAGTCTTTGTTGCATTCCCTAAGTAGCTCATGTTAAACGGAAGCAGGTTAATTTCACTGTCTTGCATATTAGTTCAACATCTACTCAACAACTTAGCATTTAATATAATCCATAAATTATTAGTGAGATAGTTTCTATAGATAGGACTTGTCTTTATGACATACTTTCATTCAGGGATAAAAATTATTTCAACGTGGGCTGACACTGTTCATACATAGTGCATACAAGGTAATAAATATCCTAGGCCCTCAAGTACATTTCTGCAGCTCACATATAAAAATGTATCCCTATCACATTGTATATTGAAGCAGTACCCTGAACCCCATAAATGTATCACTGTACAAAGTTATGATTTAATAAAAAATAATTAATGATAAAAAAAAAAGAAAATTATGTATCCCTACTTTCTTTGGGCAATAGGTTAAGGGCCATTTTTTTTGTCAATCAACAGATAAATGAATAAAAAAATTCTATAAAATAGAATGCTAATCAGCAATAATAAGAAAATCACTAGTGATACACAAAAGAACATGATGAATCTTGAAAACATTATCCTATGCAAAAATCAGACACAAAGAGTATGTACTACATGACTTCATCTACCTGAAACTCTAGGAAAGACAAATCCGGGAGCCTGGGTAAAACTGTGGATTGTACTCTGACAAAGACACAAAGGAAGCTTTTTTGGATCATGTAAATATCCTATATGTTGAATGAGGTGATATATAAGTATGTATATAGTTATATAGGTATATACTTATATAGACATACTCATATATACCCCTAATATATGAATATACACATACACACATTTATATATGGATATTTGTATATACTTGTCATCATTGAAATATATACTTAATAATGTGTGCATTTTGTTTTTAAATGTAACAAATTGAGTTTTAAAGGTTGATTTTTAAAGGTCCCTATCACCGAGAACCAAAAAATTGATCTGACGTCTTAGTGGAAAAACTTCTAATGTCTTTGTTTTTGTTTAAGTGCAAAATATTAAAGTGAAACTTCCCTTAAAAATGAACTATATGCTGTTGCTTAATGCCTATCTTACCTTTTTTATCATGAGCTCTTCAAGAGCTGGACTATGTGTGTGTCTTGATCATGGACTGCTGTGTCTGATGTTTCCCACTGTGTCTCATAGCTAGTGGGTACCTCATAAATACTTGTTGAGTAAATGTCCAGTCCCTTTTAGCTAATATTTAAGTTCCTTGTACTGCATATACACAAAGCATAGAGTTAAGCAAGAAAGAAACTTTTAAAATAGGCCATGTATGAAGGAACTAACAGCATAATAGAATCAGCACACAAATACTGACTGTTAAGTATCATATGTATTTTAGGATTTGGGGGATAGGTATTGGGACAATTAGAATTTCTGAAAAAGATAACCATTTTCTTTTAAATAGGACTGGATAGTATATATTTCAGCAGCCATAAGATAAAGGAAAGGAACATGCACACAAATCGAGGCTTCTCTTAAAAGGTTTGACATTTCAGAAGGTGGCAGTTACTTCTTTAGTTATTTGCCTGGCGTAGTAGGTAAGCAATCTATTAATAACGTAGAACTCAAAAAGAGCTGTTTCTTCCCTGCCCACAGAGGGGGAAACTACTAAATATCTCAACTCCAAGCCACCTGTGCATGTAATACATCACCTCTTATCTCCCATAATATTTTGGGTAAGAGATCAGTCATTTGATCTTTTAAAAGTAAGAATATAAAATAGTTTTCGAGGAGGAAAAAAAGGCATTGCCCAATTTTAATTCAACAGCAGCCAAATCTAAGGACCAAAAAGGAGTGCGGTATTGCTGGACTTGCTTATTGGATTGCTTGCTGTGAGTATGCCTTTAAAATATAATGAGCAGGTAATCACTGACCTTTCTAAAACAATGGTCAAGGAGTTGGCAGAGAGAATGAGGCAGCTTACCAGGTACTACTCAGTGCATTTAGAAATGCAGAACAATGTTTAAGTGTCCCTTGTCTAGATTACTACTAGGAAATTTGAATTATCAGCACCAAAACATTAATAGTTTTATGGCATTGCACTGTTAGTGAGATACACTCTTTTCAAGCCCTTTTCTGAGTGAAAGGGTAAAAATGCCATTGTGAACACAATGTCAGGTTCACATAGATATACATATATATATTTGTGGAACAATTGCAATATCAGAATAGGCTAAAGACATTCTTTCTGTGCTTCTATGTAGCGTCAGAAAGGTTCAGTCTAGGTGTTAGGATGTGAGCCATCCTATATTCACCTGGGGTGGACAGAGTGACCCTAAAGAGAAGACTGAGGAAAATAAGACATGGAAAAAGAAATAACTTTGAAGAAATCTCCCACATAAATGAAACATTCTAAAAACATCTACATTTTAAACAATAGCCATCAGCTATGAAATTCACATTACTCTTTACATAAAATGATTTTGTCTCTAAAAATACTCCCAAGTTACACACTGGCCTTTGGAATCTTACAATTATTTTATAGTTTAAATAGTCTCAAAAATTATCCAATGCAGTAATTTGTTTAAATGATGCTGAGTTTTCTATGCTTAATCCAGCAGGATAAAACCTTAGATCTTTCAGCATACACATATTTGATGGTCAGGTTGGATAGCCGAATACGGGAGAGCAATAGGATATAGCAAACTTGACTTCTAATCAGAGAAAATAGATTTAATTCTTAGTTCTGCCACTCATTGACCATGTGATCTCAGCCAATTGGCTTAGCTCAATCTATGCCTCAGTGTTCTTATTGGTAAAATAAGAATATTAATTGGCTTGTCACAACTTTAGTACAAGATAAAGTGCTGTATACATAAAAGTCTCGTTATTATCATCAACTAGATATGCATAGGTGGTTTATTATTATATCCTCACAGAGAGACACGTCCGGAAAAGGTAAGACTTTGGAATTTTCTCTTTTTGATCTCATCTGAAACATGCCTGTTTGTACTGCCTAGTTTTCAGACTAGCTGCATTCTGACATTTGTGTAGTCAACCACAACCACAGCAAGCAGGATGGCATTTATCTTTTATAATAATACAGAGTGCTCTGTCATAAAGTAGGGTCACTGAAATGAGTAATAATCCCACCAGCATCTAAGATACAACCAGCAGGGTCCAGGTCAACAGGCAAGCAGCCGATAATTTGCCCAACAACACTGAATTTCATCTGCCCACAGCCTCTATCTACTGATTATACAATCAATACACCTCAGATGAGAAGAGCTAACAACTGACCAGGGCAGATCAATGCTAGCAAATAAGCGCTTCATGACAAAAAGTTTGATAATTACCATTCTGAAGCCGTGTAAATGTTGTTTCTATTGTAACAACATTCATGATGATACTGCTATGATTGCACTGTTATTATAGGTTTAATGTTAGGCAATCAAGCTACAGTGGTCTAGATATCAACAAACAGCATCAAAAGAAAACATCAAATTGTCCCTATTCTTTTGACACTGTAGCTGAGAAATTTTTCTATGTTAGTGGCCCTAAATGAACAATAATAAGTGACAATTTAGTGAAAAACACTATTTTCACGTCTTACAAAAGTCATGCAATATAGATTGATACAAGTATGATTATTTCTAGGACCACTTGAACCAGGGGATTAAAATAAATTCAATCCTGTGACTATGGTTTTTCTTTCTTTCTTTTTTTCCCCACATACATCATTTAAAGAGGATTTATGTAAATTTTCTCCGTACTCATAATTTTTCAAGCATTAGTGTAGTCATAAGTATAGGGCACCTTGGCTTGATTTAATTATTATCGTTTCTACTACAGCACACTTTATTTTATTTTATTTTATTTTTGAGCCTTGATTGCTAGTTCATTCTCAATCATTAGCATTTAGAAGAACTAGTCATTACTGGTTTTCAATAGCTGCTTGGGTTCCTATAAGCACTTAGAGTCTTAAAACACAGAAATGGAAAACAGACATTTCAAAGGTAGAACAAATCATGACTCCTAGAGGTAGGGTACAAGAATCCCTGGGTGCGTGGGCACTGAAGCACATAAATTCTTAACTTTCCCATTTGCCTTTTAAAAACCACAAGGAATTGGGTTCTAAAAAAAAAACTAGGACACCTCATTTCTGTAAGATGCTTGCTCATATAGAAAAGTGGGAACCGAATCCAAATGAAAGGCTTTTCAGAGAATGACAGTCACTTTGGACTGTAATAATCATTTCGACGAGGGGATGTCTGACATTCGATTTGTGCGACACACATTTTTAATTGTCCTTTCCATAAATACATCCCCCAGATGCACCCAGACGGTAATAAAGTTACCTGTCTAAAACTTGGTCTCCACATCCCTGAGTGGCCAAATCTCTCACTGTCTGGGGTAAATCAGCTGCCTTTCCATGTAGATAAGAGATACAGAGGGGAGGAGGAGAGCAATGCTCAAGAGTTTGTCAATAGCTCAGGAGAGAAAGGACAAACCAAAAACCTTTTGTGGGCAGCAGTGCGAGCAAGATTTTCAGCATGCTCAGGGGTTGCTGTTAAATGTCTTTTTCAACGGCATTCTCTTTCTTTCCATGCAGCTTCCACTTGGCAATAGAGTCAAAGAATGTGATGTATATTAAAATGCTTTGCCTCTCAGATGGGGTTCATTTTTATTCAGGGACAATTTTGCTGACTGACAGGTAAGCGTTTGGTGCTGAAATTGGACCTGTACAAGAGCTTTGCATTTCATTTGCTCCATTACACCAGTGCATGAATTACTGGGCTTCCACGTTGGCATCTTTCCATTACTTTTAAATATCTGACATGAGCAAAATGACTCATCTGACATTTCATGTAACAAATTTGTTCCAAAAAGAATAGAACATTATTATACTATTTTATATACTTGGGTACCCCAACCTTCCACCCCCAATCTGACCAGAAATTTTAAGTGTATAAGTAGTAGCTGCTATCAGTTTAAGAAAACACATTGCCGATGACAGCTGTAACATATCGTGGCAAGAAATAAGTCTTCTTTTTCCTATCACCCACTGTCACTCCAACCTACTTCCTGAAATGTTAGCAAACGACAGTCAAAGATGAAGCTTTGTATTTGGGTTTCATTTCCACCGCTCCGTAAGTAAACTTGGAGGCATTATTTATTCCAGGGCACGGTGCAGCAACTTCTTCACTTGCAATCAGTTGCTTTCTGATGTGTTCGTTTTTCTTACAGAAACACACTTTTGAAAGCAGTATAGAGAACCAATAGAGTTGAGGAGTTTAGAGGCCTGTACCCAATGGTGATTTACGGTCAAACCACCACTGCCCTTTGCTGACGGCTACACAATTATTTGGTCTTCAGATCCTTCCAGCTCTCACTTTCCCTTTGAATGATTTTGGCTGCTTTAAAAAAAAACCCAATAACTATACAAACTGCGACTCACCACCTTAAGATATCTCCTCATTCCACACCTACCAACACAACTGCTACCCAGTTTGCCTTGTAGAACTAGGAAGGTGTTTCAGTGCTTTGCTAAAGGCCAGTGTTATCCTAGAGAGCTTCGATCCGGGCAGACCAGGAAAGAAAGAATCCTCAGCTTTATGACTCAGCCAGGGGTTTTTCCTACCTCTTCACTTAAAAATGCCTCAGTAACACATTGCGACCTGCCATCTGAAGCTGAAGATCACAGATCCGCACTCAAAGAAGGGTTTTTCTAGGTGACGGTATAACATCTTGTAAAAGGAGCAGCATAATTATGTGACAGCAAAATTTAAAATATCATGTTCACTGTTAGTGTGAATATATCAAATTAATACAGTATTATTTCCATATGAAATTATTAGCCTTGCTATTATAGAACAGTATTTTCTTTAATAAATGATCTCTCATATCATACGTGTTAAAGTACTTTATATTCTGGTATATGCTTCTTCAGGATGTTAATCTACCTTCCAGCATCATGTACGGATTCATATACTAAATTTATATCAAGTGTAGGGAAGTGAGAGATCACCTCAAACACCCCCTTAGCTCCCATGTGGCCTCTTAAACTGGGTCTAGAAACCAAATTGACAACAGGCAAGTTAACAAGAGAAACGCACACAAATTTTACTAGTTCTCCATGTACGTGGGGATCTTCACAAGAGAGTGAAGTCCAAGGAGCTGGCCAAAGCAAGATAACTTCTATATTTTTCAGACATAGAATGATAAATTTGAGAAGTGGAGACAGGACAAAAGGCATCTGGCTAGGGACAGTACATTTTTAGGGACATCACCAGGAGATGTATGGGGTGGGTAAAATTAATGGAACAAAATGGCTACTTTGGAAAGTAGATTTATTCAGGTTTTTCTCAGCCCCTAGGCCCCAGGTCTGTCATGGTAAAGGCTGTTTTCTTACCCTGGTGTGGAGAGGGTGCCCCTCCCACAGGAATCTTGCTGCATCAAGGAAGACAGGTCACTTAGCCCTTTCTTTTTTTTTTTGGCTGGGTCGAGTTTGAACCCGCCACCTCCAGTATATGGGGCTGGAGCCCTACTCCTTTGAGCCACAGGCGCCGCCCAACACTTAGCCCTTTCGGAAACCATAATTTCTCTAATGTTTTTGAAATAATCATTCCACCAATTAGACATATTTTGAGATGACATGTCCTTCACTCCTTCAACAGCTATAATAAAAAACGAGACGTTCAAAAAGTCTCTTTACCTTTGTCCTTGTAACTCATCTGGGAATTCATGGCAGTTCTCTGGTACAACCAGCAGCAAAGTGACTTGATTAACCTGGGTAATTATTTAACTAGAATGCTTACAGAAGATATTGCAGATTTGAATAGCACATACCTTTGAAAAAATGATATCTCTTTTTTGAGTAAATGGTCCAAGAAAGGAAATCTTTTAGAAATAAACTCCTTGAAAACACTTCCAGCCCCTAATATAAGCTTTCTTTCCACAGGAACTAAATGAATAAATAGTCCTTGCAATAGTTTTGTTTTGCTTGTAATTAGTGTTGTAGCTGTGAGACCATTTTTAAGTGCCCACAATTATCTTCTGAGCTACATTTTTTAAACTGTGAGTGAGGCTGTTTCTGAGGAAAGCATAAGCACTCTCCAGCCTCAGCAGCGTGGTTATGGTTACTCCTGATCTCTGTCTCTCTCTAGGGAGATGCTCCTCTGATACTCCTCCTCAGACCGGGATCATCTCACCCATCTCACCAACCAAACTGGCCTCTCCTGCTACTGTAGTTGTTGAATGTTATCAGAGTAAGTCACAAAATCATGTTGACTTTGGCCACGGATCACCTACACACTGGACCCTCATGTAAGCCAATAAGCTCTCCACTCTACTATGACAGATATTCTCCACCATTCAAACTTACCCCTGTCCTCTCATTTTTAGCAGATGACTGCTTTCCAAGTTACTGACATATTTTGAGGTTACTATGTCTCATGATTTTTAGCCTCTTGGTTCGGATTCCTTGTGTATTCCTTTGCTTCTCCCTCTCCTTTCTCCTACCTACGTTCTTGACCTCATCAGTTCTCAGCTTCTCTGAGACCTAGCCCACCATCTGTGCCCTCTCTCTGTTCATCATCTCTACAGGCATGCTCAGATCTCTCCATCTGGATACACTAATGTAGGCCACCAGGAAGCGGGGGCTACCTTGGGACTATCTTAGAATCTGACCCAGACAAGTATTTAACAAATAGTTACTGGGAAAATAAATGAATGATTAAATTTTCAATAAGATCCAGTGAGGGGTTCATGCTTTGTGAATTGATAAGGAAAAAAGAATAGCAGTAATAATAATAGGAATATTTATAATAACCAACCTGACAAAAATGAATAAGACCTATGTGAAGAAAAATATAAAAAAAAAAGAACATCTAAAAATATATAATGTCATCAAAACAGAAAAGAACACTTAAAGGGAGAGACATATCATAGTTCTAGGTGGGGGCATTGAAGACTATAATGATATCATTCGATTGTCAAATTAGTATATAAAGCAATACAGCCTTAATGAAAATCACACCTTGTTTGACTGTATTTTCTTATTTTCTGTATTCTTTGCATTTGGGGTCTTTATCATAGAGAAATTGCTCCTCCTAGGACCAGCTGATTCCTAGAGATAGCAAAGAACTCCCCTGAAGGTACAAACCAAACAACCCAGAGCCCACATCCCCAGCTATCTTCTTTATCTAACTCACACACCAAACTAATATTCTTCATGCCCCAAGCCAATATTGCCTTTGCCCTAAATCTTCCTAGGGCAAGGCACTCAACAACCCTATAGCCCAGAGCCCAGAGCCTGCCAAATCATTTAAACTATCAATCCCAAGGTTACTCTGGGTACCCATCCTGCCCTGCCCATTCTGTCCTGTGAAGACCCCAAGAAAGTCTCTGAGACATGTTCCCTGGTTCTGCATGGCCCTGCATGACAACTCTTTCTAGGGATCTATATGTTTAAACGTCTTCCTTCATGATAACCATTTCCATGTCTGCATGTGTTACTACTCCTGATTAAAACAAATCTGAGGCAAATGTTAATATACCACTGTATCTTTTTAATCCAATACACAGATTCAAATGTTCATCTAGAAGAATAAATGAGTAAGAACAGTCAAGAAAATATTTAAATAGAAAAATAATGAGAAGAGACCAGCCCTGTCAGAAATAAAAACATATCTACTAACTCGGAATAATTAAAGCAGGAACTTAGAAATCAGTTACATATAACAGAGTATTCAGAAGTAAATACACATAGCCAGGCATGGAGGTGGCTCACGCCTGTAATCTCCAGCAATTTGGGCGACCATCTGGGAGGATCACTTGGAGCCAAGAGTTTAAGACCTGCCTGAGTAACATAGTGATACCTTATCTCTACTACAAATAAGAAAAATTAGCCAGGTGTGGGGCAGGCCTGTAGTCCCCACTACTCACGAGGCTGAGCAGGAGGAAAGCCTGAGCCCAGAGTTTGAGGCTGCAGTGAGTTATGACTGACCCACTGCTTCAACCTGAGCAACAGATAAAGACCCTATCTTTTTTTTTTGGCAGGGGCTGGGTTTGAACCCACCACCTCCGGCATATGAGGCTGGTGCCCTACTCCTTTGAGCCACAGGAACCGCCCAAGACTCTGTCTTAAAAAAAAAAAAAAAACCTCAAGGAAAAAGAAAAGAAATAGACAGAGTTACATATATGAATTTAGTATATGATGAATGTATTTCAAAACAATGAAGAAAAAATAATCTATTTAATATGTTTTGTTTGAATAAAGGAATAACCATATTGAAAAAAATAAATTTGGGATCTTACCTCATATCACATGCAAAATTAAATTCCAGAGAGGATTATACAACCAAAGTTTTTTTTTTTAAATTATAGAAATAGTTGAAGAAAATTTAAGAGAATATTTTTATCATCTTATGAATGAGATGGCCTCATTCATATGTTCATTTAGAAGAATAAATGAGTAAAAACAGTCAAGAAAATATTTAAATAGAAAAATAATGAGAAGAGACCAGCCCTGTCAGAAATAAAAACATATCTACTAACTTGGAATAATTAAAATAGAAAAATAATGAGAAGAGACCAGAGACGACTCTAAGAGAACACTAAGAAATAAAATAACCAGGGTAAAATATTTGAAGCACGTACAGCAACTTGATGTGGGCTTTCATGACCCTCCATGCCTTATTCCCCATTGTTCTCTTATTTTAGGGAGGATGGATTAGGCTGGCCACTTACTAAACATTCTTTTTGCTTTCCTAATGCCTCACATTTGCTCAAGTTACTCTTCATCTACACTTGTTAAAACCTTTCTGGTCCTTCAATGCTTATCTCAAATGTGCTCTCCTTGTGAAATCTTACCTTGAGTTCCCTTTCAACCAACCACAAGACAGAAAATACTCTCTACCTCTGAATTCCTACAGTAGTTTTGTTCATCTTAGGAGCACTCTTACAAATAACTATCTAGCCTATCTGTTAGGCTTAAGGCTTACCAAGGGCCTAGATTGAATCTTATTTCTTTTTGCGTTCTCCGCTGCTCTCAGCAATTTCTACAGCATCTCCAAAGTAGAATATGCACCACTAGTGGGATGCAGGATAGGATTTTTTAATTTTAATATGCTAGGGTTCTATTTATAAGAAGTGATATAAACGTTCTATTTCAGTAATGTAATATTTTCCTTTAAAATAAATGTATTAAAAAGATAAATAAAATAAATGTATTAAAAAGACAAATAAAAGATATACAGGGTGTCCAAAAAGTTTAAATTGCACACAAACTTTATGGACACACGGTATATGGAACTAAAGGCATAGGCAAGAAAAAAGTAAACAGATAGATTGAACATCATCAAAATTAAAAGCCTTTGTACGTCAGAAGACACTATCAACAGAGTAAAGCAGCAACCCACAGAATAGAAAAAAAAATCTTCAAATCACATATCTGATAAAAGATTAATATTCATGATAGATAAAGATTTCCTACAATTCAATATAAAAAAAACCAACCTAATTAAAAACTGGACAAAGAACTTGAGTACACATTTCTCCAAACAAGCTATATAAATAGCCAAAGAGCATATGAAATGATACTCAACATCAGTGATTACTATGAAATACAAATTGAAACCACAGTGGGATATGATGCAATGTTCATTAGGATGCCCACCATCTAAAAAGATAAAACAAGATAACAAGAATTAAAGAGGATGTAGAGAAATTCAAACACTTGTGCATAGCTGGTGGGAATGTGAAATGATGAGGCTACTGTGGAAAACAGTATGGTAGTTAAAAAAAAAAAATCGACCCATATGACTACCATATGATTCCACAATTTCACTTCTAGGTATGAATCCAAAAGAAGTGAAAGGAGGGACTCCAGGAGATAGATGTATGTCTATGTTCACAGTGGCATTAGTCTCAACAGCCGAAAGATGAAAGCAACACAGGGATCTATCAATAGGTGAATGGATGACAAAATACAGTACCTTACCTACACACAATGAAATGGTAGTCAGTCTTAAAAAGGAATGAAATTCTGACACATGTTGCAATACAGATGAATTCTGAAGCCATCATAATAAGTGAAATAAGCTAGTCACTTAAGGACAAATACTATATACAATTCTACTTACCTGAAATTCACAGAGACAAAAGCAGAATGGTGGTTGCCAGGGCCTTGAGAGACGGGATGATGGGGAGTTATTGTATAATGAGTAGAGCTCCAGTTTGAGAAAATGAAAATCTTCTGGTAATGAATGATGGTGATTCATTTCCAGAAGATTTTGGCATGTGCTTAATGCCACTGAATTTTAAAACTTAAAACTGTTAATGATTAATTTTATTACATATATGTATAAACCATAATAAAACAAATATTTTAAAATAACAGAGGATTTGGCAATAATTCATGAGGGTAGTTCATAAATGAGTGACATATCAGACACATGTTCTAATTTATTATTTAATATTCTAATATAATCCTAAATATAAGCTCTTCAAGTCATTACTTTGTTTTTGTTTCTTGATAGCCAAAATCATATTAAAGAAGCCCTAGAACAATGCTACATACATAATGTTGGTCATAAACAATTGTACAAACAAATGAAACCCATTACACATACCATGTTTCCCCGAAATAAGCCCTAGCAGGATTTCTATGCATTTGTCAAATATAAGCCCTACCCCGATAATAAGACCTAGTGATGGGCATGGCTATGCAGTGTATCTGCATAGCTACCAATGCATTTTGGCACTGAGAAAGAGAGGACTACATCCCCTAAAAATAAGCCCTAGTGTGTCTTCTTGAGAAAAAATAAATATAAGACAGTGTCTTATTTTCGGGGAAACATGGTAAGATTTATAAAGTATCTGTTAAGTCCCAGAAACAAGAAAATATGCATGATTCAGATATTAATTTAAAAATTAATAAATTAGCAGATATTAATTTTAAAAATTATGATGTTCAGCTTCTATCAGTGCAAAGAGCAGACTAAAACCAAACTAAGATAATTTTTTTAGTTTAATTCATATAAAAAATTGAACATATATTAAAACTTTAATAAAACCCAATTTCAAACATCACACCAGAAGGACAAATTCTTTTCTTCTTTCAAATATTAAAAGGTCCCCTCCTCCTTTACCTCACTTCTGCAGATTCTTCATTCTATTTGGGAAAAAATAAACCCAAGACTGTATTTTTCTTAACATTATACAAATCCACTTTTTTATTCTGATCTTGTTTCTTTTTTTGTTTGTTTGTTTTTGAGACAGAGTCTCACTATGTCGCCCTTGGTAGAGTGCTGTGGCGTCACAGCTTACAGCAGCCTGAAACTCTTGGGCTTAAGCAATTCTCTTATCTCAGCCTCCCAAGTAGCTGGTACTACAGAAGCCCGCCACAATGCCTGTCTATTTTTTGGTTGCAGTTGTTTAGCTGGCCCAGGCTGGGTTTGAACCCGCCACCCTCAGCACATGTGACTGGTGCTGTAACCACTGTGTTATGGGTGCTGAGCCAAGAGATCTTGTCTCTTAAATCCCCTTACAGTGGTAAAAAGGACTGGATCTAAAATGTCAACAGTAGTTCCCTGAAAACCAAAGAAAGATTGCATTAAATATATTATAATGTAGTTTTGTTTCTTGATCCTGAGTCTCTTTTAACCTTGCCATGCTTTGAATCTAAGCACTCATGAATTTAGATTATGTAATTTTTAGTTCAAAAGATTTTTTGCAGTTTTGCATCTTTCTCTCTTTTTTTGTACCAATAATCCCTGTCAAAAAGGAAAACAGCACTGAAATAGGTAGGCTGTCTTTTGAAGCTAAAACACGCAACCCTCTGATGTCCTACTAAACCCCAGTGATCTTAAAAAATTGTCCCCAAGTTTGCGCCTTTGGTACTTAAGTTGAACCACATTATACAGTAATACAGACTATTTTTACAATAGCTTATATCCCGTTTTTATTGATTTATTTTTCATTTTTTAAAAAGGAGAATTACTCACAACAAACTACCTAAAAATAAGGCCACTTTGATTATGTTTGAAGCAGATAAGAATAGCTATCAGCATTAGTGGTTTCCATCACATATTGCTCCGATCACAGCTAGTATCAATAACAATAAACACAATAAACATTTATTTAGCTCTCACTGCACAGAAGGAACCTTCTTGCCCATGTGAATGAATAGATATGTCTGTTATGACGGGAGTCTGATAATAGTATTTTCGTAAAGTTCCTGGAATGCAATTGTTTGAAAGAAGATGATAAATCTATTCCTCTAACAGATTTAGTATTGCCACAGGGATTTCATCATAGTTCAGTCATAAATTAATTGCACAGTAGATTTATCCATCTATCATTCTCCCATAACAAGTCTGATCATGAGTGCTTGTATGTCTCCATTTGGCACACTGGGGTTTTATTCATTTAACAGGATTATTTATTAATCAGGCATTTATTGAATAGGGTTTAAAGGAACTCTGACATAAAGTGCATTAGATCTATCATTAGGATTATTTTTATTTCAGATATTCATTTAAATGGACCTCATTGTATTGGGGGAAAATATTACTCGTAAGATGGATATTTTCTCTTAAATACATTTATCCTGGCTCTATGAAATACCTGATATGAGGATAATCTAGTTAAAAAGAAAAAAATTAACTATGTAGCATCACTATGAGTCTGTTATTTAGAGGAAAAAAAGCTTCCAAATTAATATCCGATAAAGGAATAATCCCAGTTAAGAAATAAAACCCTCCTTGATCCAAATGCAACTTTAAAAAAATAGGTAACCAACAACTGTAAAAACTCCTCGCACAAATAAAATCTGCCAGTTGCTATAAAATCCACATCATCAGCCTGATATGCCATTTTGCCTTATTCTAGAGAAAAATTGTCATTGCAACAAAGAGCATTTTATTTGAAGACAAAATGAGTCACGACTGCACTTGAAGCTAATGCATAGAGGAAATTGAAGAAAGAGGGCTGGCAGTGATGGGGCCCAACTTCCCGGGATCGCTACCCTCCCTGAACATCCTCACTCAGCTGTCACGCCAGCCCCTATCTCTACAAAGAGAGAAAGATGGGAACCTGAGTGAAGAGAGGGACCGAAAGCTAATCAGAGAGGCCAAACAAAGGACAATCATGGAGTCTGAGAGACGAGATTTTACGGAACCACTGAGGGAGAAGAACAACAGAAATAGTACACAGATTGAGAACATCAGGTTATTAAACAAAACTCATTTTTAAAACAGAAAACAAATGAAAATGACTCCTAGAATCATTCAAAATGAATATATTCCATTGGATTACATATGCAAATTTAGTGCAATAACTCCAAGAAAATAGCCATGCCTATAATAAGCTGTAAGAAGCCTGTGATATTTGCATCTTGATTTATAGACCTTTACCATGTAAGCAGAAATATTGCCGGTAACTGAACTTAGAACTTTTTAAAATGAAAAACATTTATTTTGAAGAAGTGAGATGATATTATCACCAGTTATTAATAGTTTTCCTATTGAGTTGTCTCTAGGTACAATTGTTCCATGAATAAAAATCACAGGAGAGAGTGATTTTTATTCATGAGGCAGAGTTTCTCAGAGCACATAGTTAGTTTGGAGCTCTAGCCCTAACCCAAACATCCAGAACAGACAACCACTGAGGTAACTGAGATGGCCAGAGTAGCCGAGTGCAATTCTGAGACTGCCCTAAAGACTGGCCTTTCAACCATCATCATCGCATCTAAGCCAAGACTTGCCTGTTGTACCTTCTAAGTAAATGTTGAATGCTTCCACTTCTCTCCTCCACTGCCATCTGCCTCATTCCAGCCCTCTGGTCTAGGCTTCTACAGTCGCCTCTGCTGGACCCCTCAGAACTTATGCCTCATTCCAATCTTAGTCCCTTGTGTAATGCTTTTAATGGAGAGTTCTTTAAAAGTGCATATGTCACTGCCCCAGCTTTGCACCTTCAATGCCTTCCCATTCCTTTTAGGATAAAGGCAAAAATTTCTGCCATGACCCAGGAGGCTGTGCACAGTTTGGCCTCTTTTCCTTTTCCTGATTTGCTAGCCTGCTCCAGAGAGAGCAGGCCTTTCAGACCTGCAGTTCCTTTGAAACCCATCTCCTTGCTACTTTAAGAGCTTTGCATAAGCTCTTCCCACTGTGTAGAATACTTTGCCCCACTCCTTTACCACTATCTCCAACATCCTTTAGATTTATGTTTCTTTTCTTTTCTTTTTTTTTTTTTTTTGAGAGTCTTACTTTGTTGCCCTCTGTAGAGTACTGTTCTGTCATAGCTCACAGCAACCTCAAACTCTTGGGCTCAAGAGATTCTCTTGCCTCTACCTCCCTAGTAGCTGGGACTACAGGCTCCCAACACAACACCTAGCTATTTTGTTGTTGTTGTTGTTTATCAGGCCTGGGCCGGGTCAAACCCACCAGCTCTGGTGCATGTGGCTGGCACCCTAACCACTGAACTATGGGCACCCAGCCTAGATTTATGTTTCACTGTCACTTCCTCAGGGATGCCACATGCCTTTATTACTCACCCTTTTCCTGGCAAAGTTAGATCTCCATACTATAAGCAACTTAATCACAATTACAAATAAACAATTAATGTTGGTCTCCCACACTTACTTGTAAACTCTGTAAGGGCAGGAATGGTATTTTGCCTCATTCAGCACTTTCCCCAGAGCTAAGTAGGCACTCAATAAGAACCTGCTGAATGAATGGCTCTAGATACAAGGAAAGCAGTCAATGTCAACTTTGAAAATCAGTTTCTATGGCTGTGCTGTTGAAGAAATGCCTACTTTGGCTTGCAAATTTTAGATTCTGCCAAAGTTGTGCTGGCAGGATTTGCCAGGACCAGAGACATAACTGCAGGAGAAACCTGACACAGAAAAGCCTCTCATCTTTCAATTCTGACACCTCCCATGTCTGTCTCTGTCTCACAATAATCTTTTGCTTACAGAAAACAAGCTGAGGCCTGAATTGAGCTTCCTCCAAATGGGACCCTACTTCCATTGGTGCATTTGCTTGGAAACTGTTACTCAAAAGCATGTGTTGTATCATTCTCCTGGCTCTATTACAAAGGATTTATACCTGGGAAAGCAAGATGTTTCAAGACTCTCCCAAATAAACATAATGTTTCCATTACAGTCACTAGCTGTTACTCTGTGTTTAGGGCAGAAATAGGAGTATTCCTGCTTGACAAACATCATGTCCAAACCGAGGTCACCCACAGCTCTGTGGTCCTGTGGAGAAGATTTTAATATGCCACTGACTGATGGATGGATTGCATATGTCACATAAACCTGACAGAACAGCTGAATTAATGTTAATTAGGACAATCAGCGAGTTCTTTAGATAACCCAAGGCTGAACAGGTACTACTAAAAGAGCTACAGAAAGCTTTCTGTTCTCCATTATATCACCCTAGTAATTCTGTACTGGGAACACTGGATTTGACACTCTTACAAACCCAGATAGACATCTTTGGCTCAACTAATAAGTCTTGTAAGCAGATTTGCTTCTGGAATACTGGTTCCTATGATAGCTGTCCTTCTCCCTCCAGAGTCAGAATTTGGCTATGCAACGATACCCCAATTCTGCTTTCCGCTACCACACATGTAGAAGCCCTGGAATCTTATCTCCCCAAGAAAAACTTAGAGATCAGAGCCCAACTCTTTTTTTTTTTTTTTTTTTTTTGAGACAGAGCCTCAAGCTATCCCCCTGGGTAGAGTGCCATGGCATCACAGCTCATAGCAACCTCCAACTCCTGGGCTCAAGCGAGTCTCCTGCCTCAGCCTCCCAAGTAGCTGGG
>CAUYQV010154794.1:0-25908 GCA_963574575.1 Galagoides demidoff | reverse complement strand
CTCTGCTCAGGAACCTCTGATGAGGGTTGCTACCAGTAGGCCATCTTTTTCTTGTAGATCTAACTAAAATTATATGGGAAAATACATCAGGTAAAGTGTTTCTGAAGTTAGGAGAACAGGAAGATAATCTGAATGCTTGTGATCTTCACTTAAATTCAGCAACCAGCTGATGTACTTCCACACATGGCTCTAAGGCAGTCCATAACCTTTTTGGCACCAAAGACCAGTTTCAGGGGAGACAATTGTTCCATAGAACATAGGCGGGGGTTAGGAAAAGATGGTTTCAGGATGATTCCAGCCCATTACAGCTCCACCTCAGATCATCAGAGAATCTACTGATTTTCAAAAGAGACACAGCCTAGATGTGTGTATGGTTTACAGCAGGGTTCCTGCTCCTATGAGAATCTAATGCTGCTGCTGATATGAGAGGAGGCAGAGCTCAGGCGGTGATGGCGAACAGCTGTAAATGCAAATGAAGCTTCACTCCCTCCACTGTGGCTCACCTTCAGCTGTGCTACCCAGTTCCTAACAGGCCCCAGACCAATACGGTCTGCAGCCTAGGGAGTTAGGAACCATAATTTTTTTTTAACTGAAATTGAATTTTTATTCCATATAACTATAATATATAGAAACTAGACAACCACTAATATTCAAAACAATCTACTTAATTGGAAATTAAAAGTAGTTGATTTATAGGAGAGCAAACAGTGAGGTGCTAGCTGTGGCACTCCAACAATAGTTATACCCAAGAATGAATAAAAATAACCAAAAATCGGGTGGCACCTGTGGCTTAAAGGAGTTAGGTGCTGGCCCCATATGACGGAGGTGGCAGGTTCAAACCCAGCCCTGGCCAAAAAAGAAAAATAAAAAGAAAATTAAAAAATAAAAATAAAAATACTAGTGATATTGAGCATTTAAAAATAAATAAATAAATAACCAAAAATCTGGGTACCATAATTTTAAGGTAGAACTACCTTTGGTCAAATATGTAAAGCAGCAAGCTGAGAACGGAAGCCTCAACACAACCGCTAATTTGTCAATCATAACTGAAAATACTCTCGACTTGATTACTGTTGGCATGTACAAAGGCTACTGATCTGTGGGTATTGACTTTCTATCCCATTGCCAGACTTCAGGTTATACTACAAGGCTATAGTGATCAAAACAGCATGATACTGGCACAAAAATAGAGATGTAGATAGATCTATGGAATAGAATAGGGAATCTAGAATGAACCCAGCCACATATCATCATGTGATCTTGGAAAGCCTAATGAAAACATGCACCGGGGAAAAGAATCTTCATTTAACAAATTGTGCTGGGAGAGCTGGGTATCCACATGTAGAAGACTGAAACTGGACCCACACCTCTCACCATTGACAAAAATTGATTCTCATTGGATAAAAGATTTAAATTTAAGACACAAAACAATAAAAATTCTAGAAGTGAGTGTGGGGGAAATGTTTGAAATATTGGCCTGGGAAAAATTTTATGAGGAAGACAGACCCCTATGGCAATTGCAGCAACACCAAAAATAAATAACTTGCTGGGCATGAGGGTGGGCGCCTGTAGTCTCAGCAATTTGATCAAACTAAAAAGCTTTTGCACATCTAAGGGTACCACAAACAGAGCAAACAGACAGCCTTCAGAATGGGAAAAGAATATAAGATTTATTGGTACTGCAGCTCTGCCATGGATATCACTATTGGAAAGTCGAGACATCCAGGAGGGACAAGGTTATTTGATTGTTTGTTTGGTTGGTTGGCTTTTGAGATAAAGTCTCATTCTGTCACCCTGGATAGAGTGTTGTGGTATCATAATAGCTCACAGCAACCTCCGACTCCTGGGCTCCAGTGATCCTTCTGCCTCGGCCTCCTGAGTAGCTGAGACCACAGGTGCCCACCACAACACACACCACTAGTTTTTCTGTTTTTAGTAGAGATGGGATCTCACTCTCACTAAGGCTGATCTGAATGTCTGGGCTGAAGAGATCCTCCTGCCTGCCCCCCGCCCCCAGAGTGCTGGGATTACAGGTGTGAGCCACTAAGCCCTGCCAATTTTTATTTCTCTGGTCTCACTCCGTTGCCCTGGGTAGAGTGCCATGGTGTCCTTTCTCACAGCAACCTCAAACTTCTGGACTCAAGCAATTCTCCGGCCTCAGCCTCCTGAGTAGCTGAGACTACAGGTGCTCACCTCCATGCTCAGCTAGTTTTTCTGTTTTTACTAGAGACAGGGTCTTACCCTTCCTCAAACTAGTCCTGAACTCCTAAGCTCAAGCAATTCTCCCATCTTGGTCTCCCAGAGTGTGGGGATTACAGGCACCTGCCACCAGGTATAGCAGACAGAGTTCTTTGACAGGAACATACATATTATCCAGTGTAACTCCCAGGAAAGGTAACGTTTGCATCACCTGTGTAAAAGGCTCTTGCAAGATCCTGTTCATCTTCAGGTATCTATTGTAAGTCTTAGCATTCATGCAAATATTAACAGTAGTGTTCTGCAGACACAGCCTTCCTGAAATCGTTATAATAAAAATGATAGTGGCAGAAAATAGGAAATGATTTGCTGGTGGGGAAAGCCATAAGAAAATGAGCTTCCAAGTAAAACAAGGCCTACAATGGCTCGGGAGCAACATAAATAAAACCACTGGCTACAGAGCCACTTCTGGAGAAGAAAAAGACCAGGCCCTGGGGCCAGACAAATCAAGGCAGCCTTCATTCAGCACTGAAGGGGCTGCTGCCAAGCAGAAGGTATGCAGGATGCAACCCAGTTGGGCCTCCTACAAGCTTTAGTGCAGAATTATAATTCATGACAAAGAATGCCAAGTGTGCAGTTCTGTGATGGAAATGATGCGTTAGGGAAACTAGGGGAGCATGGATAGGTACTTGAAACTGTCGC
This sequence comes from Galagoides demidoff, assembly GCA_963574575.1. NCBI lineage: Eukaryota > Metazoa > Chordata > Mammalia > Primates > Galagidae > Galagoides > Galagoides demidoff. Next base: position 23,010 of record CAUYQV010154794.1, on the reverse strand, counting down.
AATTCAGGCATTTAAAGGATGGATTAAGGCATTGCTGCAGCTTTCCTTAGCTACATGAACCATCTAAGAAATTCCAATAAGCGGAGGTGATGAAGAAGTGAAGCATCACTCTACGGTTTGGTTTGTTTGTTTGCTTATTTGTTTCTTTTCTTTTTTTTTTTTTTTTTTTTTTTTGAGACAGAGCCTCAAGCTATCCCCCTGGGTAGAGTGCTATGGCATCACAGCTCACAGCAACCTCCAACTCCTGGGCTCAAAGCGAGTCTCCTGACTCAGCCTCCCAAGTAGCTGGGACCACAGGCGCCCACCACAACGCCCGGCTATTTTTTGGTTGCAGCCGTCATTGTTGTTTGGCGGGCCCGGGCTGGATACGAACCTGCCACCTTAGGTGTATGTGGCTGGCGCCTTAGCCACTTGAGCCACAGGTGCGGAGCCTGCTTATTTGTTTCTGGAAGCTGGAGTGGGATTGCAAATCACTGTACCCTGAGACGTATCCTTCAGATAGCCCTAATTTAACAAGGGCTTTGGATAATTATAGGAGTGTTTATTTTCAGCAGGACCTGTATTTTTTCCCTTTCACCAAATTGCCATAGAGGTTCCATTCTTTAGAGACCATGCTGTTTTAAACAAATGTCAGTACCTACATTTGAGAGAACTCAGGATACTGCCCGCCCTATCCATTTGGAAGCCCCGAGTCACACTGAGGGCTCCCGAGCTACCTTTGAAGGGAGATTTATGTGTTTTAAGTACAATTCAGCATAAGCAACCTCAAAGGGAGATTGTAAACACAGAACAGATAGGGGTAATTCAAGTATGTCACTCTGGCAACAGCCACAGAATACACATTTGTGTCCAGGAAGGCTGGGCATTACTGATAAACTCTCCTGGTGCCGGCCACCATGCCCGCCCCTAAGGGCTTGGGCTACCAACCTGCACATTCTGTTTAAAGACGTTATAACTCTGCCTGAGCCTCAAGCACTAAAATTCAAGGTTCTGAATTCATGAACCAGTGGCATGGTTCAAACTCTTCTTTTACATTTAAGAAGCAAACTCTTAAAATTTGCTTGCAACTCTTAAAATTGTGACCTGGCAATGTGACTTCTAAAACTAAGGAGATGTTAAAACTAATTTATGAGCTTATACAGGTATTTTCCTTTTATTTAATTAAATGTAAGTTTTCTTTGGAAAATTTTACCCAAAATTGATAGACATCGTTTGGCACTGAATGGGGAAAAACTAAAACCACCGCCAGTGAATCAGAATTCCTGATTCTCTTCCACAGGGCCTTTATCAGAAGTTAATGCCTTTAGTAAGTAAGATATTTCTTTTTCAATTTCATTGGGAAATCCCATAAGGGAAAGGGCTTGTGTTTTCTTTGCTTCTCTCTCTCTCTCTCTCTGTCTCTCCCCTTCCTATATAAAAAGCAAATGTAAAATCAGGTCCTCATAGTCAAAATGAAATGAAGTATTATAGCAATTATCTGGGTCATTCAGGGAAAACCAATGCATTAGATTTGGGGGAAGTTGTTTTCTTTTTGCTTGAATTACATATAGGTCGCTCTAATTACCACTTTGACATATGATTTTCTTCTGAGTCATTGTACACTTAATTCTAAGGCCAGAAATATCTCATCTTGAAAAGTATACTTATGTCCTTTGACATACGTGCCATTTATAAACTTAAAACAATCTTAGCCAGTTAACTACCTTAAGCACCCATGCATGCACACACACACATGGATATGTATATTTACCATAGAACTTTACTTTGAGCTTTTCTATTTGGATCTCTACTCCCCCTCATCATTATCCATAATGAATTTTACATTGTTTTTTCACGTTACTTCTTCAGATTGTTCTATTCAGTAATTAAAGGAAAGAATTTTTTCTCCATCTAAATTCCTTGTTTCTTTCCTACCATAATTCCCAAATTAGAGAGTTTATAGGATAGAAATGAATGTTTGGCCTAAAGAATTTTCTGATATTATAATGTTCTGTCAGATAAAAATTTACCAGGTCAGACAGTTAAGTTCACGAACTCATCCTAGGAAAAGTGCTCCCTACCTCATTGCTGAATATCCCTATGGTCCCCTTGGAAAGCTGTGCATGGATGCCAGCACTGAGTCCCATCTCCAAGCACGTGACACAGTGCCTGTAGGTGTGTAATGTACCAAGTAGCATCATTCTAGATGCATCGGTTTTACTTGATTGGAGAAATATTTAGTATTTTAATTGAAAGCATGCTAAAACATTTCCATATTGAGACAGGATTAATTTTGTGAATAGAGAACAGAATTCACGTGTATACTCAAGATAAAACACTGGCCTCCAAGAACATCCCAATTTTTTCAAGCTCAAGACCTACAGTCCCACAAAATTTTTCTCTGAGTACATTTTTCTTTTTCCTTCTCCCCACCCACATCATTTCAGCTTTACTCAAACATGTAAAATGTACGTAGGATGTCAAGTATATAGGACGTCCTATGCGTAGCACCAGGGGCATGAGAAAGATACCACAGGGCTGAAAACAGAAACAGAGCATCTCACTGGCCTCAACCGGCAAGAGTTAAAGTTCTGGTAGAAGAAAAAGTCCTGGGGAATAGACAGATATTTGAGAATTGTCATGGCAAGAATTTCAGTTTGAGGGAGTGGTGTTAGAATAGCAATTTATTAACATCAGAGGACAGTAAAGTATGTTCCCACTGCATCCACTGATGAAGCTATCAAAATATATCTTAACACATCAAAGATGGCTATTCTATTAGGACCATGTGAGCAATAGCCAGGGATAGTGTGAACAAGATTCCTGCTTTCACAAAACTAGCACACATGGAGGCACTTGGCGTGTAGCTCAAATGTTTCAAGTGGACAGGGATTGTCTAGTCCATGGAGGGTGGGGACAGGGAGGCTTCTGTCCTACCTGGGATGTGGCATAAAAACAGCACACAGGACCACATGAGCAAGGCAGCTCCATATTGAGTAAACTGGGCTTTATCTAGTCATCTCAGACTGCCAGAATTAACAAAGTGTCCTAGAATGGATAATAGACAAACAAGAGAAAGTTATTTATTATTATTCTATAGGCTGGAAAGTCCACAATCAAGACACCAGCACCTGGTGAGGACCCATTCTTTCCAGACTGACTTCTCACCCCATCCTCACACAAGAGAAGGCACAGGGGAGCTTCCCAGGCCCATTGGCAAGGACACTGACCCCAGTCATCAGCTCCCCAAGGCCCCACCTCTTAATACTCTCCCCTCGCAGTTAGGTTTCAACACAAGAATTTCAGAGGGACACACACATTCCCAAAAAAACTTTTCTGAAAGGATTACATATCAAGAATTGGGGAGTTTCAAACAATTCTCTGGCATAAACTTTGATGCAGATCAGACTGGAATTGCTCCAGGTGAAATGAAGCTTCTCTACTTCTCACTCCAACTTTCTAAGGCACCTGGACAAAAGGGCTGGGGTTCCACAGAGGACAGTTGGGCCCATGATGGATTTTGCCTGTGTGACCCCTTCCTACATGCAGAAAGCAAGCTAGAAATGTGCGAAGTGAGGGTGTCAGGTCGCCCTGGCTGCACCGTGCACTGGTCCTGTGCCAGCTCTAACTAATGTCCAGGCTCTCGCCTCTTGCTTCTCCCATAAAATGATTGGGTTTTTTCCCTTTTGAGGCAAAATACCAAAAATCCTGGGTGTTTTGGAAAGAGCAGAAACATAATTCCTAGTCATCCTCAGCTGCTTAAATGAAAGCAGGATTGGCAGGACCGTGTACAAATGAATAATGCCAAAACTCTAACTCCAAATTAAGTCTGAGCTTCCAGGAGCCTCTCAACCTGACTCTTAAAATAATTGCTAGTAAAACCACATCCTACCATCCCCTCTGCCAGGCTCAGGATGGCAGTGGTACAAACAATAAAATCACCAACGGGTATGCAAAGGAAAGGAGAATTAAACTGGTCCTGGATAATTGGGAATTGACCGTAAACAGCTCAGTTGTCACACAGCAACGCTGGCCCTGGATAAAGATATTTTATTGGCAAATTGTTTCATTTTAGGAAAATTATATCTGCTTTCATCAACTGAGGGCTTGTTTCCCAAAATGATTTTCAGTGAATAATGATGAGGCCTAGCCCAGAAAACACGGCCTCTGCTTGGCGCAGGACTTTGTATCCGTGGCACCGAGTTTATACTTGTTAAAGTTTGTTTTAGTTATTCTGTGAAGAACCTCCTCCATCTCCTTCCCCAAGAATGAAATTCCATAGCAGTCTGCTTGTCCTTAATCAAAATAAAACTGCTGTTAAAGGTCAGTCACCTATTTAAACCAAACTGAATTCTCAAAATATTGAACTTGAACCATGAATGCTTGACATTCTCAGAAACTCTTTCCAGCATCTCCACTAATGCTCACATCCAGGAGTGTCATTTGATAGTAAAAACAAATTTAGATTTGCCTTGCAAGGGTGTTTTACTGGGCATTCAGAGGACAAATATAAAAAATGTAGGGGTGGGGGATTTTGTGCAAACATCTGGATTTCTAGATTTTCTTGAAATTGGAAGACATGGCAAAGATGTTCTTACCTGGCATCTTCTTCCCGAATGGGCACAAGCCTCCCAGTTCACCTCATCCTCTACTCAGATCACTCCACTCATTTGCAGTTGCTTCCCTGAACTAGTTAGGAGTTTATGACCCCAGCAGGAGAGTATAAGCATTCACTTAAAATGCGCAGTAGTCCCGAGTAGCAAACCAAGATGGTTTGAGTCGTTGATGCCACCTTTAAGTAGATTAGCTCAATAGCTTCTGACTGCAAATCCATGCACACTCCTAGCTGCCTAATATGAAATACACATTCATGTTTTAGTGAAATTAAACATTATTTTATTGGGGTCACTTTCATATTTTCAAAACTGCACATCTTGAACCTGTAAATGGCAAGAATCTTCTGTATACTATAAGACATTTCTTCAAGACAGAGGGATACAGGTTTTTAAGAGGTTGATTTTAGAAATTTACCCCAGGAAATGGAACATAGATTTGAATAGAAGTTCTCAAAGTTTCCTTCTCACAGGAGGTTTCCACTTCCCCGGGACAAGAAACTGGAGGTGGGGTCCAACCGTCCAGGTATCAACAAGCCTTTCAGGTGACTCCGAGCACAGTAGAGTTTGAGAGGCTCTGGTCCAGAGCATCCGACCATGCCACCCGGGATGGACACATTGATCTCCCTGACCCTCAGGGGCAGGACAGGGCCTGCAGCACTCAGAGCCCCCAAGACACAGCCCCTGGTGTCAAGCCATCTCCTTGAGCGCTGGCAGCTTGTCCCCAGAGGCAGCAAATGGGCCACTGATCCCACCTGAGCACATGAACTTGACCAAAGAGGGACTCTAGAACCTGCACATTTACTTGCAGGCAGAGGCCATTACAGCGGGGCTTCGGAGTTGACAAAGAAGTCTGCACCCCTATACCTGAGCAGTACGAAAGGTATTGTGAAAGCCAGGCCAGCACCATACTCCTGCTTAATTATAGAACTTCCCCATTTTACCCCCGCCATGTTGAAGACCCCACCACCATTTTAGTTCAGCTTCCCCTAAAACTAGGCTTTTCCCCGAAAGCAAGCACCCTAACCAACCAATCAGAATGACACCCCACCCTGTTGCTTCATATCACCCCAGACCCCCACCCCACAACCTCGGGGTTGTCCCATACCCCGACCACCAATCACTGCAACTTCCCCACGCACGGACTACCAATGAAAATTGTACCCCACCCTTTTTGCCTTCTGTACCCTATAAAACATGCCGGGCCCTGGGTTGGGGCTCTCTCACAGGAGAGTCCTGGCCCGGGCTTGAAATAAAGCTCACCTCTTGCTGTTTACATCGGTGTGGCCTCGGACTGTTTGACTGGGGGCTTCTTGAGGGAAATTTTCGGACATAACAGTATCATCAACCCACACTTTTTTCTAGGTGAGGAAACTCGATTCCACGTCCATCAGTCCCTCACATATTCACCACCTCTTATAAAATCTAAAAGGCCCATCAATACAAAAGACATTTTGTGCACTAGCCCACAAATACTCTGAGCTTCACAGCTTCACATTGTTACTATACATTATTTTTAACTAGGCTACGATTTTTTATAATTATTTTATTTGCACATTTTAATCAATTAGTCTAATATGTTGGGTCTGACTTGCTTAGACTTACCTATTGAAGTGTCCTAAAGGACCTGGAAGAGAAATAAACTCGGACCCACACTGATGCAAACCATTGGTGATTTTATTCACACCTGCGCAGGGGGGCTGTTGCACTAAGACAAGTGGCCCCTCCTATGCAGAGTTTTCTGTCTTTTAAATCTTTTTTTTGCATAGCTTAAGGGAGCAGGGGTGGGTGAGGTGCATTGCCATTGGCAGGGTTTCAGTTCGGTTGTCAAGGGATACATTTCAAATTACAATGGTTACAATCTTACAACAATAATTGATTAATGGATATATCTTAGATCGCAATAGTCATCATTATGCAACGGTAATCAATCAATGGGTATGTCTTAGATCACAATGGTTAACAATAATCAGTCAGGCCCCGGTGATTCTTCTACCATTGTTCACCTGCTGAGAACCTAGTGGTAGTAAAACTCAGAACTTTCCATGCTTTCTTTATTCTAGAGATCATGGGAACATGGCTGGGAAAAGCCCATAAAGCAGGGGGGCAGGGGAACTTGCTGCCCACTGCCTGGGGGGAGTGGGAAGGAGGGAAGGAGGTGGAGGGAATGGACTTGCCCGCAGGGCAGGGGAATGGGAGGGGAGGCAGGCGGAGGGAGCAGAAGCTCACAACACTATGTTGTAGGACCTTCACTGTAGTTATTTCTTAATTGCAACTCAACAACCAGAGTAATAGATGTTACAGGAGAAGAGAATAACAAATTTGGTGGTTCACTGATGTTGCAGGAAATGCAGCAACATGGCGCTGATGTGACAAAAAGGAACACTTTTGCACTCAAACTAATACAGCCCTTTTGGAAAGAAGTATGGAGAATCCTCAGAGAACTAAAAGTAGATTTCCCATTTGACCCTGTAATCCCATGACTAGATATCTACCCAGAAGAACAAAAATCATTTTACCATAAGGGCATTTGCACTAGAATATTTTTTACACCTCAATTCATAATTGCCAAATATGGAAGCAATTCAAGTGCCCATCAACGCATGAATGGATTAAAAAACTGTGCCATAGCACCTGGGTACAGTGGCTCACACCTGTAATCCTAGCACTCTGGGAGGCCAAGGTGGGCAGATTGCTTGAGCTCACATGTTCAAGACCAGCCGAGTAAAAAGGAAGGATCCATGGCAGAAGGATAGCTTGAACACAAAGGTTTGAGGTTGCTTTGAGTTATAATGATGCCATGGCACTCTACCCAGGGGAACAGAGTAAGACTTCATCTCAAAAAAAACAAAATAAAATAAAAATAAAAAATAAACCATGGCATATGTACACCATGGAATACTATTCAGCCATAAGAAAATATGGAGACTTTACATCTTTTGTATTAATAGATGTAGTTGAAACACATTCTTCTTAGTAAGGTATCACAAGAATGGAAAAGCAAGTATCCAATGTGCTCTATACCAATATGAAAACAATATATAAACAACTACATTTCAGTGCGAAAGAAAAACACAAGTATGATCTAGTGAAGGGGAAGGGAGAGGAGAGAGGGGAGGAGGGAGAGTGATTGGCAGGACCTCACCTAATATGCACAGTGTGAGGGTGCTCAGCACACCCCCTGGGTGAAGGGCTCAACTTTTACTTGAACTTTACCTTAGAACTGAAAAAAAAATGTAACCTAATTATTTGTGCCCTCATATTAATCTGAAATTTAAAAAAAAAGAAAAGAAAATGCAGCACCAACATCAGTCATCAGCAGTCTCACTATGGGCATAAAATCACAACCACTACTGTAGCCTAAAGGGACGTTTGATTTTTCCAAAGATGGATGATTTATTTTATGATGCTAGTTATACTGTTTCATTCAGATGATCTAATAGTGGTATTCAGACAAATTTTAAAGTAAGTTCTTTTTCTCACATTTTCTGGGACACTGTAGTTCTTTAAAGTATGAATAAATTAGTAATGGTTAACAAATGTTTCTAAATAATTTGCTTTGCTTGAAACAATTAATCGGTCAAAGTCATAAAAAAAAAATCATTGCAATGGAAGAACCCATCCAGTAAAACTTCTATACATGGCTGCTCACAATTTTATGAAAATACGTCATCAGGCTGCCTCATACAGATCAGAGACCACAGAAAGCAGTTTTTCATGAGCACTTTCTCAGGGAAAAAGACTGTGACTTTGACTTCTCCCTACTTCTCTTTCCTTCCTGCTCCCATTGATCTTCCCCACTCTGGAAAATTGTTTAGGATATAGTGGCATGTATTTGCCATTCCTTGGAAGAATTTAAATTTATCTTCCAAAAGTAATGCTTATATTTTAAAAGAGAATTCTTTAAAATAAAAACTCTTCAACATCCAGATGAAGAATTATTGAACACTGGGATTTGAGACATTCTCAAGCAGTGGGAGAGACCTTTGCAGGAATTGAAATCTCCCATCAGACCGTGTGTGTGGTTCCTGCTGGTAAGGTTAAGCCGGCACCCCAGACTCTGAGAAGACTCAGCATAAAGGACATGATGAAAGGGAAACTCTGGGCTTTCGCAAAGGGAGACAACCCCATCCTGATTCCACTATATACTGGAAACCTGGTAGCCCTGTAGTACTGTAGAAAAATGTTCCCATCACTTTATTGGTAAGTTACACCACAGCAACATGAATCAGCTGTCACTCTTTAAATGGAGGCTTTGCCCATGTAATATAGTTTTACAACACAATATATAGATAAAATTACCTTCCAGATTGGGAGGGTCACTTTAATTTACAAACAAAAGTTTCTCGTTCCATTGAGTTGCAGAGAATAGCATAGGTGACGCATTTCATCGGGAATAAACGGAAGGGCATAGCAGAAGCTTTATCAGAACAAAATACGCCGTCAAGGACCTCACTGCAGCTTCTCATGGATTACTGAAAGGCAAACTATGGTTTTTTTTTCCCTATAATATATGAACCGAATCTGTAAAAAACTATGAAAAACCAAGCAGGAGGACAGACAATCCAAAATAAATTTAACAACAAGCACAGATCTACGAGGAAAATCCTTTATAATGTTTCCCAGGACACTGCAATTTTTGAACATTGCATACAGGAAAATATTATATGGAAGAAAGTCACTTTATAAGCTTTTAGATGAGGCCTTTTCTGTTTTAATGAATGTCATATATAAAGAAATGTTCGCTATAACAAAGTTTCACTGACTGTACTGTTGGAATAAACTGTAGTTACTTCGGACTTTCAGCTTTAATCTTGAGAGAAATACATTTCTAAATATCTTTGGCAGGACTTGGAAGGTTTATTTCTTTCCCAATATGGATTTTAACTCAAAAGGCCTAGCCAAGCTCACATTTGTGGTATTCTTCACGTTAATTAAAAGTAAACAAATTGACAAAATATCAAATGAGCAGTAAAGACATTTCCATTCAATTATTCTTAAGCCCTGGAAAACGGGTGTGCACAAATTTTGCTCAGTTTTAAATTGCCCTCAGCATTTAAAATCCTCCTGGATGGGTTCAAGAAGTAATGTGAGGCTGAGAAAAATGTGAATTAATGAAGAACACATTTTAGTGATAGGCCTATAAATAAAAATCCTTTCTGTTCCTATAGTCGGCACCCACCGAATGAATAGTGCAAGTAAAAGCAGACACAGATTTCTAAGTCTTTTCATGTAAAATGTGGGTTTGTTCCTGCTTTCTTTGCTATGCTAATGAATGCCAGAGACAGTAGAAGCTGTATTTTAAGTTTTTGCTTACATAGTTGCACATATACTGAGAAAGTTCTCATGGAATATCACTCACATTCTTAAACAGTCCAAGCTCACACAATTAATCACACTTTAAAAAATAATTTGGTTTCCCACATTCAAGATAATAGGCCTTTGTTATTTTTAACAGCTTTGGCATATGAGATACATACTAACTGCTTATAGAATAGCATAGCCTTGTCTATAATAAATTGTTCAATTTAATCAGGCTAAGTTATGATACACGGCCGAGCCTCCTAGATGGTAACATATTTCTTCTCCCTGAAACCATGGAGAAACAAATATAAGCAAATTTCTCTAGATTTTCACCAAGGGAAACCTACTTAGGTGAGTTCATTCAAACCAAAGCATCTTGGCATTAAATTAGAAATAAAATACCAAGCAATCAAACTATTTTACAATTTTTTGTGATAATAATTTATCACCAGTATGCCGTTTGAACGTGATCTGTTAACTTCATATTTCATTTCCAAATCTAACAATTGCTTTAAAATATTATTGGCAATTTTACATTTTGCTACAGCCTCAGCAAAGTTTTTAAAAGAAAACTTTAAAAAGAAAATATTTTAGGGCGGCACCTGTGGCTCAAAGGAGTAGGGCGCCAGCTCCATATGCCGGAGGTGGCGAGTTCAAACCCAGCCCTGGCCAAAAAGAAAAAAAAAAGAAAAGAAAGATTTTATTTGCTTTAAAAAATTCAAAGCAATACTCCCACCTTCTAAAACCAGCAACCAAAGACCTATTTGAAATGTGGCAATAGTAGTCAAGAGAAGGCTGAAGAGGAATCCCCTCTCCCCACACACCAGTGCACTGCCTCACCCTGGGGGAAAATCACGCCTTAAACCTCTGGAGTGTGATATTAACTCTAAGTATTTAGTTAAGACCAGAATGGAATTGCAGTCCACCCAGTGGGGCCTGAAACAGAACAGATTCTGACTAGTCAAACCTAATCAATGAGACCAGATGGGGGTAATACAATGGCCCCACTTGAATCTTCCCACCCTGAGCGGATCAACTGTCACATTTATAAACCTAGTGGAACTTACGACAACTGTGTGAATTTAGAAGTGAGAGGCAGTTCTTAGGAAGAAGCTGGGGCTCCAGTCCCACTGTTCAGATCAGGGATGACTGATCAACGATGTTCCATCTTTCTCTCCTAAATCCACTCGGATCTACAGATAGCTCCACTATACTATAACTCTATTGAATTGTTCCATGTGGCTGGAAAGTCCATGTCATGCTGAACTTCTAAAACTTCAAACATTGGAAACAACACATCAAACATTTTTTCAGCAGCTAAAACGTCTTTTATTAAAATTGAGAGTTTATAAATAGCACCTTGATCTCATAAACAACCAGCCATGGAGTTGACGTTATCTAGAAAATTATTCAGTGTTTTTCTCAAGTGTGTATTTTTTTTTGGCACTGTACATAAACATAGCCCTGAAAATAAATGTCTGCTCTCTCCTGGCATTGTCTGTGCGGACGAGAGTAGTTTCCACGTGGCCCAGTAGCAAGCTCGAATGTGCTTACAAAGAACCAAAGCCTTGGGGAGCGGGGGGGGGGGGGGGGGGGGGCACAAAAGGCCACGGTCACGGCGGACAAAATAAGCAGCAACTGGAGTCACACTGTTCAGTCGTCCCCTGACTGTCTTCTTTCTACGTAGATGTTACATCCTGGATGTTTCGGGGGTTTTTAATACACATCAGCTCCTGAATTCATTTATTTTTGCCACTTGCTATTCATTTGTTCTTACCAAGTCATCAACATAATTTATTAGGAGTCAAATAATGTAGCTTTAGTTTATGCTACACGTTCAGTGACATTATTATACTTTGTAATATCGCAGTAAAGAGAGAAGCCTGGTGCCTTTTCTATTTATTTTATTAACCCACTTTGCTGCAGGGCACTTGGCATGAGTCACTTGCCTTTCCAATAAGCCAACTGTACTCCCTACCACTTTCATCTCCTCTGTCCCCCAACGTCAGTCAGTAAAACAAACCTGTCCTGAGAAGCAAACCGGAGCCCATCAAAATGAAAGTTTATTGCTCAGAAATTGTTCTGGCACTCAGATGCCTTGTGGAAATCAGGAGTCACAGTATCCCATTCATTCTGTGATTCTTTTATTTGTTTTATTTTGTTTGTTTTTGCTTTTTTGCTTTGTATACAATCATATTTTTAAAGGCATAGGGTATATAGTAAAACACACACACTTATGTTCAGAGGAACAAGTATATGTGAAGTTGCAGCAGGCAAAGAAAATCTCTTTTTTTAAAACAAAAATAAATTACAGAGGTGCTAGCAGAAGCCTTTTGGAAAATCATGCTACTAACGATGATGGCAGATATGTCGTGTAAGCTGAGAATTAACCCCTGAATAAAGGAAATATTACAAAGGGAAAAAATGTCACATTTGTCAGGTTTAGTTTTCGATTATTAAAGGTAATACCATTCTTTAATATTTTGGGGTTGTTTTTAAGCAACAGGATGGAGTTGATTGCTGGAGCAATTGATAGAAAGATTAATAAGCAAAGGAGGAGCACAGAACCTCTCACAGCAAAAGGGCTTTTGCATATTTTTGGTGGAAGATAAGAGAGGAGCTCACCAGCCAGAACTCAAATGTATTGTGTTGAATAAAAGACACTTGGCACTTGCCAACTACCCAATTAATTTGACATAAAAATTGAAGTGATTTGAACTGTTACTTACAAAATTAGAATTTGCATTGGTTTGAAGCCATTCTTAGAAGTTTATGAACTCAAGATGATACTTTTTAAATCCCCCATTGAAAATACCAATCCTAATTAATTGCCCAGAGTGTATTCACTGTACCCATTAAATGTGGAGTAAATTCTCTACTACCAGGAGGGCATCAAGAGCAGGCCATCAGGACCACGTTAGGGAGGTCTCCACCCTTTCACTAATTCAAAGTTGAGTTTGGTCCCTAAATCACAACATTCCATCCTTAGCTGAGATTATAACCCTAACTCTTTGCTCCAAACTAGTTCTTAGGAACTTATAAATGAGGGTTTATTTGTTTAGGACACAAAGAGAAATGTCGCCATTTACCGTTGGGGATGGCAACCTCGGTCTGCCCAGGGTGTGCTAAGCATGTCACCTCCTAAGTTACCGCCAGCGGATGTCCATTTTGGGGCGTAGGAACGCCTGGGGGAAATTCAGGCCCTGTCAGCCACTCAGCGGGCACACGGTCTCCCAAGTGGTTTTATTTCAGGGGCCAGCATCGCCCGGTGTTTGATTTTGACGTTTCACTCCGCGGATTTTCGCCATGGCTTCCTGCCTGGGCCCGGACAGGATGACCGCATTCGTAAACTCGCGCATAACATGCCTGTGAAATCATATTCCCTTCTTGGACGCATTAGCAAAATTCCATCTGTCTGTAGTTTTTGAAACTGTTAAGTTTTCCACATTGGAAACAGAATTGGGTTACAATTACCTACTATGGCTTCTCATCAAAATAACATTTTAAGTTGTATATATTATTGTTCCATATTACCCCTTCCCCAAGGAATTTCAAATACTTCACAGAGATATTTATAAAAGCATATTAAAGCATTTTAATGATGAAAGGAATTTTTGGAGATTTTTTTCTAGTCAAATTCCTTTGTTTTCTCAGATAAGAAAGCTCAGATCAAACAGATTGGGAAAGAGGAGGATGGAGGGGGTGAGGAGGTGAATTTGGGGGCCAGACTCCCCAGGTTCAGAGGCCGTTCCCCACATCCTTGCCAGGAACTTGGCAAGTTGTTCCTGCTGCTTCTTTAGTGCCTTTGCTTCTGTATCTGTGAAATCGCCTAAAACCTGCTTTATAGATCACAGCGAGAATTAAATGAGCAAAGACATCCTTACCAAGAACAGAAGTTCTTCCCCGTTCTTGTGGTTTCCACAAGGAGGGACTCCCCTTAGTCCCTTGCCTGGTTAGGGACTTCACCAGCCTCATGCCCACCGTCCCTCCTAGGAGCAGCTGCCCACAGAATGTTCTGCTTCTCTCGGATGGTCCTGCACTCGGACAGCCCCACAGCCACACAGCATGGCCGGAGACTGTGCACAGAAATCCTGTAAACGCAGGCTCCAGTGTGTGCACGCCTGTGGTTGCCACGTTGTCTGTGTGAGCTGCCAAGTCACGCCAGCAATATTCTGGTCCCCGTTGCACTGACTTTGTTTTCCTTCTCATCTTTCTCAGAACTCTGGTGAGGACAACTTACAGAATCAACCTGAGTGTCTATCGATGGGTAAACAGATAGAGAAAATGTGAAAACTAGTCGGCCTCAGCTAGGTTTAATTTTACCATATCCTATGTATGAGGTGTGTCTTTGTATTTTAATAAGTACACCTGAGCATCCCTTATCTGAAAATTGGAAATCTAAAACGCTCCAAAATCCAAGCTGGGGACAGTGGCCCAAACCTGTAATCCCAGCCCTCTGGAAGGGTGAGGTGGGAGGATTGCTTTGAGCTCAACAGTTTGAGATCAGCCTGAGCAAGAGTGACACCCCATCTCTACTAAAAATAGAAAAACTACCCTATAGTTGTGGTGGGCACTTGTAGTCTCAGCTACTCAGGAGGCTAAGGCAAGAGGATCTCTGGAGTCCAGGGGTTTGAGAATGCTATGAGCTATGATGCCACCTGCACTTTAGCCTGGGCAACAGAGTGAAACTGTGTCTCAAAAATTACCAAAAAAAAATGCTCCGAAATTCTAAACTATTCACACAATGCCACAAGTGGAAAATTCCATACCTGACCCCATGTGATGGGTCAAAGTCAACACTTACTTTTAAGCCAAAAATACTAAAAATATTATATAAAAGCAACTTCAGCCTCATTATGTACATGCAAATATTCCACGATCTGGGAAAAAAACCTGAACTCTGAAACACTTCTTATCCCAAGCAACTCAGATGAGAAACACTCAACCTGTGTGTCCTTCAAGTCTTGGTTTAAAGGTTATTCTTCAGACCTGTGTTCTCTGGCCACCAGCCTTTCTCCCAGCATCTTGCTTTCTCTCCTTGCTGCCACTCACTGCTATGTACAAGTGTTTGTTTTCATGTGTAATGCCTCGTGCGTCATGAAGACTTTAAGCTTCATGAGAGCAGCAGCGTTCACTGCCTTCAGCGCCTCGTCCCCAGCAAGGCGCCTGACAGAGTCGGCCCCGCTGAGCACATGTTGATCCAGTGGCTGAGTGACACCAGCAGATGAGAGCAAGAGGGACCATCCAACTCCCCAGCCAGCTCCTATCCAGCCTGCCCAGCCCCAGCAAAGCCTGGGCTCATTGTCTAGAAACTGCTCTTTTATGAGTGAGTGCTGCATCCCCAAAATAAAACAGAAGTTTTTGGAGTGTCAAGTCTATGGCTTAGATTTCCTTTGTATTCCCCACAATACACTTTGAGTAATAAAATCTAGGACTGAGTCGGCCCTAGGCCAAGGCCTTTCTGAAATGCATGGGATAGGGCTGACAATGGGGCTTGAAATACCGTATCAGAAACAAGCCTTGACTCACACCTCATGTCAGTTATGAGTCCTTGATAGCACATGGCCAAAGGCCTTTCAAGCCCTGAATCTCATTCCAGACCATTCAGCTGCATTGCCCACAAAATGTTTATATCCCAAAGCAGCAAAAACATACAACTTTTTTTTCATTCTTGTCTTAATTTCAGATTACTGCGAGGGTACAAACCATTAGGTTTATACGATTTACATATGACAAGTAAAAATCAGAGTTGTAGCTGTGTCCTGTGCCCAGGGAGTGTGCCACGTATCCACACATTATGCCCACTGGGTGGAATACTCCAAAGCCCCTCCCCTCTTTCCCCCTTCTTGAGTTTCACTGAGATTTTCTCTCATGTGGGGCTGTGATCACTAATCTCCTAGTTTCAAATTGCTATTGAATCTGGTGATACTCTATGAAGGAGTTAACAGTGTTTTAAGTTAACTCCAGTATTCTGGAGTGTTTGCTGTAGACATGAGTATCACTTGGAATTCCACTGCCAAGGTGACTTTTTTCTTCATCTCTAAGCTTGGCCATTTCTCTTTCCCTGTCCTTCAGTAAGGAACTTGGAGGCTGGTTTCCAGATAAGCCCAGCCTCCAGAAAGACAGACCAAAGAAACAGTGGAGAACTCTGACAGCCACTGTATTTGCAGCAAAAACTTTGGGTCTGGCATAATTTAAATCGTGTGTTTATCTAAGTATTCCAATGTAATTATTGGACTTTTTGACTCTTTGGAAACCATTCATTTGCATATCCTCCCGCCCTCACTAAAAAAAAAAAAAAAGAAGAAGCAATTTATAATATTTTAATAGTCAAGCTAAATTTGGAGTCAATGACAATGTGGAAATAAACAACCATGTAAATATGAAAATATCCTTCTAAAATAGAAAGTCGAAACTTTGAGAAAAAAATGTACTAAGGTTATTGCATTCCTTTGTGTTTTATCTTCTTTCTGCCTCCCACACAAAAGTGCTCTTTGGAAGAGATATTGATTCTGTTTAATCTGCCCTTGATATGATCTGGCTACTTTGGGAAGCTTCTAGATCGGAACAACCTGGTTTCAGCACACGCGCGGGTTTGTCCGGCTTGATTTGCAATATCCACTAACAGGGTTTAACGTCTTGTATATTTATCAAAGTTAGATGCTGCTTAAATATTCCTTGGCACAAATTCTTTCTTACCCCAATCAGATAGTATTAGGCACATGCTCAAAAAATAGAAGGTAAAACTGTCCAGCCTAAGAAAAAATAAATCCTAAAAGTCTTTCGTGCTTCTTAAAAGAAACTGCAGAATGTAGTCAAACCTCACGACAAAGAATGTGGAGTGCTGTCCCACGGCGAGACTGCTCACAATGTGACACGTTTGAACTCCCAACACACTCGGTGAACTTCCGGAAAGCTCTACCAGTCATAATTAACCACTAATGAAATTTTCCTGGGGAAAAAAAATTACAAGCTATATTCGAAATCTCTTTAAGTCTGAGGGAGCAAATTCCATGAGAATGATTGCCTTCCTCTATGAGAGACTGCCACAGAAAGGCTCAGAAACAAATCTGTCCCCAACAGCTAATAATTCACCTATTATCAAACCCTCCAGATCCATAATACCTCGGTCCCAACTGTGAGCCTGCAAATATGTGACAAAACAATTGATGAATTGCCGTGACCAGCCGAATTGGTAATGTGCCTTGGGATTCGGGAACTCTACCCACTCTATGTGTGAGAAGAATTTATGAAGATAACATGACATGCTAATATATTTTTACAGCTTAAACAAGATATTCCATGCCATTTTTGAGCAGCACACATAGTTTATCAATATAACTCCCAGGACCTTGATTCCCCTTTTGTTTCTTTGCTGTTGCACGTAATATAATTATCAAAAAAAGGTTAAGACCAACTGACCACTGGAGAGGTTTGAACCCTAGATGGAAACTCTTTTTCTCCTCTTTCTTCCTCTATGTTTTGTTCTATTTATTGTTTCATTTCGATTTTTATTGTTTTTATTGCAATTGCCTTAACACCATCTTCAGCCACAGCAAAAACATAAGAAGCACTTTGAATGGCTTAGGTGTGACCTGTGGGAAAATCTTATTCTCCTGTCTCAATTTAGCTGGGTCAGATAGTAGGTCAGACCCTAAAGCAGCCTGGGCCAGAATTCAGATAACTTTCGGAGAGAAGTCAAGGTCACCACCTTAGAAGGATAAAGCTATTAGTCCAAGGGCAGAAAACACATCAGTGCTGTCCTCTCCCCTAGCTGCTGCTGAATGTCAGATCTACTTCTGAAAACCGTTCTCATTCCTCATACAGTTTGTACAGCTAATTCTAGAAAAGCACTTCAGGCTTCTCTGCTTAATCATATTTAATATATAAAAAATCTATTCTGTAGCCAAGGAAATTCCTGTCAATTGAAAGAGTTAATATATGCCAGGCCTGTCACTGCTTACGATAAAAACAAACAAGGAGCTGGCGTTTGGTGAGTCACTGGTATCTGCCTCACATGGGTGCTTGTCCTGAATTAGCTCACTTAGTCCTTATACAACCCTAAGAGATAGGGACTATTATGGTGTCCATTTTCTAAATGAGGAAACAGGCTTCTGGAATTTAAAAATGTTTTCCCAAGGTCAAAAAACTAGTAAGTGGAAGAGCTAGAACTTGAACTTGAGTTCATCCTCCTCCAAAACTTGCTTTTGAGAGTTAGCCTAAAGTTTCTGCAACATTCCCGTGTACTTGATAGTGTTCATATGTGTTTAAAAGATTTCAAATATCAAGAATGCACTGGAGTTAGATTTAACCTTGTCACAAAATCCTTTAAAATTAAACAAATATGGGCTTGGCACATGTGGCTCAAGTGGCTGAGGCGCCAGCTACATACACCTGAGCTGGTGGGTTCAAATCCAGCCCAGGCCTGCCAAACAATGATGGCTGCAACCAAAAAATAGCCAGGCATTGTGGTGAGCACCTGTAGTCCCAGCTACTTGGGAGGCAGAGGCAGGAGAATCGCTTGAGCCCAGGAGTTGGAGGTTGCTGTGAGCTGTGATGCTACAGCACTCTACCCAGGGTGACAGCTTGAGGCTCTGTCTCAAAAAAATAAAAAAATTAGACAAAGGCTTCACCAATTGTAAATAGTGTGATCTTGAGAAACGTACTCAAAACACTAAGCTACAGTTTTCTTATTTGTATAAAGCTCACAGGATTAGTAAACAATAAATGAGGTTATGCATGTAAAACTCAACAATGGTGGCACTTCCCCTTTTAATCAATTTAGAAATTTTCAATATTTAAGATAATCAACTTCAAAAATAAACTGCCTTATACATATTTTTCCTCTTAACACCTTGTGATGTGGCAGGCAATTTCATAAACATCTAGTAATACATCAACTGCCACACTCGGAAGAAAAAAAAATGTTTTCCTTGGGGCCACAGTGTTTTTCTATGAAAATAGAATCAAAAGTTCAAAAATAAGTTGATCTTTTCTTATTTAATGCAAATTTTTTTTATTGTTTTCTGTATGTGAGTTATCTGCAACTCATGCAGCACCAGAATCAATTTTCACACTGCACATGAGTTGTGTGATTCACAACATAGATCAGCTTCCATCAAGCAGTTTTCTAAGCTTCTTGGATAGAGCTCTCCATTACTCTCTCATTCCCAAAATCCATCAGTGCAGAATACGTATTGACAGCCCTCTAACACTGCCAACATAAAGCCTCCCTTTTTTTTTTAGATAGTCTCACTCTGTTGCCCTGTGTAGAGTGCTATGGCATTGTAGCTCACAGCAATCTCAAACTCCTGGGTTCAGTGATCCTCTGCCTCAGCCTCCTGAGTAGCTGGGATTACAGGTGCCTGCCACCATGCCTGACTATTTTTTTAGAGACAAGGTCTCGCTCTTCCTCAGGCTGGTCTCAAACTCCTGAGCTCAAGGAATCCACCTGCCTCAGCCTGCTAGAGTGCTGGGCTTACAGGTAAGACCCACCGTGCCTGGCACCAGCATAAAACTCTAGTTTCTTTTTGGCAAAGTGTGTGCTAAGAAATGAGGCTCTTTCACGTAGTGATGAAAATGGAAGAATCCTTAAGACTTAGGAATTCCAATTGTTTTCTCCAATGCAAAACGGAACACTTTACAAACATCTGCTCTGGGGTGGACTATTCTCCGACATAAATTCAGGCTGGCAACTACCATTTGAACTCTTGAAAAGGAGCTAATTTTGAGAAAGGAGATCAAAAGATACCACACCAAGAGATAGCACTAGTGGGAAGAAAAGAGAAGTGTATGAACAGGTGGGCAAGGGCTTAATTAAAGGCATTTCATCATCAAATGTCAAGCTGATAAATTATTGAAGTAATAAAGATGTATATAAACTCTTGGACAGAGAGGTTGAGAATGAGAATTGGTGACTATAATCAGATCTCGGAGGAATCCACTGTGCCAAGTTTAATCCAGCTCCTAAGCATGTGGTTGCCTGTTCAGCCCTGGAAAGGGGGACAAGATCTGGAGACCAGGTCTTTTCCAAAGAGTGCTGCAGTGATCTGCGAGTGTGATTATAAACCACCATCTCATTCCTCAGGGTACCAAAATCCATTCCCAAGACTTATTTACAGGAGAACATCAGGATTCTCTGGGCTCACACATCAGTTCGAAGGGAACTTTAAATAGCCCAATCCAAAAGTGTTCTTGGTAGTAACACGGCCTGTGATAAACTTTGAAGTACAAATGAGAAGTGGAAATGAACATTAAACGTATGCCTTGACCGAAAACTCCATGAAAAATGAAATGTACAAGAAAAGTTGGATTCCTGCCATGACACCCATTACAGTGTAGACCAAGGCTCTGACCTCTCCTGTTATACTTACTGTGTTTTTGACACATTTAGTCAATTAAAATGGGCAAAGTGTAATTTGTTTTTCTTAAGTTTAATACAGCATGTCAATAGAAGTTAACCAAAATTTATAGTTGGAACACTAAAGCTGCCACATGCACTTAAACAAATGAACACAATTCATCATGGTTGAAATAAAGAGAACATCATGGGCATTTGACTTTATACTTCACAGAAGCATGTTGCCAAATATAGGAAAGCAAGCTCCTTCTCACACTTCCAATGGAAAAGACATTTTAGTTCACGTTAAATATTGGTGAGAAAAACCTGGCAGGTATCCAGTCCTAAGCAGTGTTAATGTTGGCACTTCTACTGTGTACATTTTCTATAAATTGTTGTAGCATTTATTTGACATGGAATACCCAAAGGATTGATGAGCAAAGAAAGGAAGATTTTTTTTTTATTGTGCCATATTACCTTTTTCAGACATCTATACTAAGCTTTTCCATCTTCAAAGTCTAAACAAGTAACCACCTGTATTCAATCGGTGCAAGATATTTTTCATGAAACTATAGCTTACCTTTTTATAAACCTATAAAAGCACACATTTTCCATTTTATTGGTCAGCAAAGCAGTGGTGGATTTGATAATAAAACTTATAAAATGCAGTTTCTCTATAGACAGTTTAACTTTTTTGCCAGTTTAAAATGCCACGAGAACATCCACATTTACATCAGTTTCTGTCCTATCACACAAAAACAAGTGGCTACCATTCTGTATATCTTTACATAAAAAAAAAATTACCTAGCACCCCTCAGACAACTTATATAGCAGCCTACAGGCCCCTAAACATTTAAAAGAAACAAGATACCACTAGGGGTAAAATTATCTGCTAATACGAATACATGTATTTGAATTTGGCATCCATAATATATATGTCAATTATATGCAGCTACAGTAGCCATGCACTTCAAATTTCTAAGGGTAGTTTAAAAATGTTTGTGCCCCTTTTTGTATTAAAACATTTCCAGTTGTGACCACAAAATTAACATATACTGTCTATGTAAAAATATGACTTGGATATTTGTATAGACTTTAAAGTCAGGACCAGCACAAGTGATTCAAGCTATAATATTTTAAAATTAATGTGTTAACATAAGGGAATAATCTTGTAAGATTTCATATTTTAAAAAGGAGAAATTGATGAAACGTACATTAATCATTCTATTTGAAAATTACCTGATCTGACTCTACTGTCCTTTCTAAGCACCTTACCCAAGACTTTTATACTTGGGAAGACAGGTTTTAATGTTCAACAGAATCAGTTCTATCAACATAATCAACGGTTTCAGTATTGAACCTAATCAGAGAGGGTGTTTCTATACTAAATTGTGACACAATTATTTCTCTTAGCCTTTAGGTCACTTCATCCCTTTTAAACTAACAGTCTCCTGAAATTTACCCTGTGTAGGCTCAGCACCCATAGCACAGTGGTTATGACGCCAGCCACATACACTGAAGCTGGCAGGCTCAAACCTGGCCAGCTAAACAACAATGATGACAGTCTCAACAAAAAATAGCTGGGCATCGTGGCAGGCACTGTAGCTCCAGCTACTTGGGAGGCTGAGACAAGAAAATGTCTTAAGCCCAAGAGTTTGAGGTTGCTGTTAGCTGTGATGCCACGGCACTCTACCAAGAGTGACAAAGTGAGACTCTGTCTCAAAAAAAAAAAAAAAAATTCACCCTGTATAGACCATATCAATCTGGAAGAGTTTGCAATCAACTGTTTTCTAACCTGACTACCAAAAAAATTAAGATTAAAAGTAACCCAAGTATTTTTTAACATTACAAAAATAGATATATATTTACTTTTAAGATAATGAGACTCATAGGAAGCTGCTGCCTGGCAGTAGACTCCTACTATTTAATCACCTACTAGGTTAAACAAAAATAAAACATCCAATTAATCAGGGTATTTAAGTTTTAAAATGGCTTCCGAAAACAAAAGCAGAAGTTAGCTGGTTATTTTACACCAGAAAAATATTATACATAGGATTTTTTATTTTTCAAACAGTTGAGGTGGCCTTTGACAAACAAATTTATAGTGTAATATTTATCAGTGAAATACTAAAAATGTCATGGATTTTTAATGCTATTTTTAAATAACGCAAAACTGCCAAATATAGGCGCACACATGTGCACACACACACATAATATGTCATGGTTTCATGAAGGTATTAAGCCAAGCCTTCAGTCCCTGAGATTGTGTGTGTTTATAGACATATATACATGTATATAGATACACAATAGAGACATATGTATGTATATTTGCACACAATCTCAGTTACTATAAAATGGAAGATTAAAGTAGCAACAAGACTCTTGCTAGACATAGGGTGTTAGTAGAAATTAAAAGAGCCTTACTACCTATTGTTGATAAAGGTGTGGAAAGTTATATTACACATTGCTGAAAAAACTAGGAATTTGTGCAACTTTTTGAGAAAACAATCTGGCAGCTCGGCGCCTGTGGCTCAATCGGCTAAGGCGCCAGCCACGTACACCTAAGGTGGCGGGTTCGAATCCCCAGTGCAGGCCCACCAAAAAACAATGATGGCTGCAACCAAAAAATGGCCTGGCGTTGTGGCGGGCACCTGTGGTCCCAGCTACTTGGGAAGCGGAGGCAGGAGACTCGCTTGAGCCCAGGAGTTGGAGGTTGCTATGAGCTGTGATGCCACGGCACTCTACCCAGCTCACAGCAACCTGCAGCTCTTGGAC